>JADLZN010005524.1:0-287500 GCA_018155175.1 Sinocyclocheilus anophthalmus | reverse complement strand
TATGAAAAAAAAACACTTTGCATGAAACATGATGCCAAAATAGTGTTAAGGTCATGTGTAGAAAGATTCACATTACACTTATTGGCAAAAAAACACACGTTTATGCGGAGAGTGTCTAGAATATTAAGAAGGTTTTGTTGGTGGGGCGGGGACTCGTGTTTCTCCTTCTCCATTTGAGGACTTCAGCCCTGCATAAGCTAGTGGTTCACTCCAGTTTCAGCAGCTCCACGTCAAATATAAGTGTGGCATTGGGAGGAATGACACCAGGGTGTCCCGTGGCCCCATAAGCCATATCTGGGGTGCAGGTGATCTTCACCCGCTGACCCAAACTCATCTGAAAGTAGATGGAAATACTATAGAGCAAGTGGAAACCGACAGAAATGTTTAAGAATACATGCAGCACAGCATCAGGCTCAAATACCTGTGCAACTCCTTCCTCCCAGCCCTTGATGACTTCCTGTCGGCCGATCTTGAATTTGAATGGCTTGTTTCTGTCTCGTGACGAGTCAAACTTCTTTCCATTCTGCAGCATCCCTGCAATTAAATAGAAAACCAGTTAAATACATAATTAGTTAGCACCATAACTATCATTACAACAAACAGTGCTGGGTTGTAACTGATTACTTGTAATCTGGAGTACTTGTACTTGCGTACTTGTAATTATATTATATTATACTTTAAAATATTCGTAATCAGACTACAGTTACTTTTTATTGATTACATATTATTCACACAGTAGCAACAAATTATTAATAATTTATGGATTCTCATTTTTTGAATTGTCCTTCCAGTTTTGTGGACATTCACACGAGGGTGTTGAGAAGCCACACAGCATCTGACAAAATAAACCATAATAAATAAAATATTTAATCTTTTTTAAGTGTTTTAGTTTGATTGTTATTTTAAAATGATTTATTTTAGCTTTACATTTTTATGATTTCATTATTGCTTCTGCACTTTGTGTTGTTAATAAAAACTAATGGAATATATTTCTTTCTCTTTATATTTTTATATCAATATGTTACAAGATTATCCTATTTAAATCAATGTGATCAATTAGATCAAAAGTAATCAAAAATAGTCTGATTATATTACCTAAAATGTGTAATGCAATGGATTGCATTACTAACTACAATTTTTGTCATGTAATTTGGAATCAGTAACGGACTACAATTTGTAAGTACATCTTATATTGTTTATATTTTCTGAAGTAAACAGGAAACTAAGCAGAACTGTTCAAAATGCAAAAATCTAACCCTAAAATTAAGGAGAAAATGGAACAGCACAAGCACAAGCCATTAACACATCTACACACATCTAAACAGACAAGCAGCTGACGAAGAAACTGCACAATTGCAGTTTCCAGGCTTACAGAAGACAGTAATTGCAGCACTGGACCTAGAGCTGAACAGATACCATCAGCACAACATCAAGCATCCACTTAACAGCAGATTCACAAACTGCAACATGGTGGATAAAACACAGAACAACACTACTCTAAAACAGCAGCGGGTGAAATAGACAGTCCGCATCAACCATCCGGCATATCACCATCATACAAACAGACCCAATGATGCCAGCACATCGTACTCAGTCATGAAAAAGACACATAGATGATCCACTTCATTATTACATATGTCACTTTGTAAGTAAAATATATAATAGAACTAGATTTTTACATTTTCTCAAGCAGCTTTTGCAAAGGCCATGATGCTACAGTGCTCTAGATGGTTGTTAAGGTGTTTCTAGAGAGTTCTGGACAATTTTTAGGGTGTTGCTAGGTGGTTACTAGGGTGTTGTAAATGGGTGGCTGTTAGGGTCTTCTGGGTGGTGTTGCTGAGTTGTTCTGCATAGTTTGGGTGTTGCTAGTGTGTTCTAGGTAGTTGTTGGAGTCTTCTGGATAGTTTTTAGGGCCTTCTGGGTGGTTGTTATGGTGTTACTAGTGTGTTCAGGATGTATATAGCCAGCCTAAAGTCATCTGGGCGGTTTTTAGGGTGTTGCTAGGCGGTTGCTAGAGTTTTCTGGTGGTTGTTAGGGTGTTGCTAAAGTGTTCTAGATAGGTTTTAGGGGTGTTGTGGTTGTTGGAGTGTTCTGGATAAGTTTAGGGTCTTCTGGGTGGTTGCTAAAGTGTTGCTATGCAGTTGCTAGGGTGCTTGTTTTTTTTTTCAGAAGTTGCTAGGTGGTTGTTGCTAGAGTGTTCTAGATGGGGTTTTTTTGTTTTGTTCTGGATATTTTTTAGGGTCATCTGGGTGGTGTTGCAGAGGTGTTCTGCATAGTTTGGGTGTTGCTAGAGTGTTCTAGGTAGTTGTTGGAGTCTTCTGGATAGTTTTTAGGGCCTTCTGGGTGGTTGTTATGGTGTTACTAGTGTGTTCAGGATGTATATAGCCAGCCTAAGGTCATCTGGGCGGTTTTTAGGGTGTTGCTAGGCGGTTGCTAGAGTGTTCTGGTGGTTGTTAGGGTGTTGATAAAGTGTTCTAGAGAGGATTTAGGGGTGTTGTGGTTGTTGGAGTGTTCTGGATAAGTTTAGGGTCTTCTGGGTGGTTGCTAAAGTGTTGCTAGGGTGTTCTGGATCGTTTTTTCAGAAGTTGCTAGGTGGTTGCTAGAGTGTTCTAGATGGGGTTTTTTTCTTTTGTTTTTTTTTGACGTTCTGGATATTTTTTAGGGTCATCTGGGTGGTGTTGCTGAGGTGTTCTGCACAGTTTGGGTGTTGCTAGTGTGTTCTAGGTAGTTGTTGGAGTCTTCTGGATAGTTTTTAGGGCCTTCTAGGTGGTTGTTATGGTGTTACTAGGGTGTTCAGGATGTTCATAGGTTGGGTGCTGCTAAGGTCATCTGAGCGGTTTTTAGGGTGTTGCTAAAGTGTTCTAGATAGGTTTTAGGGGTGTCGTGGTTGTTGGGAATGTTCTGGATAGTTTTATGGTCTTCTGGGTGGTTGTTAGGGTGTTACTAGAGTGTTCTAGATGTTTTAGGAGTGTTGCTATAGGTGGTTGTTAGGGTGTTGCTATAGTGTTCTGGGTGGTTTCTAGGATGTTTTTAAGGTGTTCTGGATTTTTTTAGGGTGCTGCTAGGTTCTAGGTGGTTGTTAGGGTGTTGCTTTGGTGTTCCAGATGTTTTAGGGTGTTGCTAGGGTGTTCTGGGTGGCCCCCAAGTATGTGATATTCTGGTCTCCAGATATGGTTTAACTTTTTTTCGCTAGAATATTTAATTTTTAATTTTGTGGCACAGAAGAAAAAAAAACATATTTAGTATTATAGAGATCAATGCTAAATTTATTTCTGTGGATTTTAACAGCAGGTCTACTGGATGTCCTGACTAAAACAGCACACAGCACTAAAAGATTCTTTGTTTAACTGCTTCGGGGAGTCTGCGGGGTGCCTCCAATCAGACAGGCGTGGTCCACTAACACACAGCTGACCCGCCGGAGGGAGCATTTCTGTGCTTATCTAAATCTCCTGTGGAATCTGAGCTCTTGTGATCCAAATGAACAAAAATAATGAAATATGAAACATTGGCCTAATTCGCCGGATTATTCGGCCGGTTTAAGTAGGTCACCCTTTGCCTCCGTCTATATCACAGGAAGGAAAAGAGAAAGAGAGAAGAAGACACAACCAATAACACTCTGGTCTGCCATGATTACAGTATGAGTATGTATATATAAGAATACATCATATAGGGTGCCAAATGTAAAATAAGCATGTTAAATGTTTGTAAGATTTAGCAGCAAATGCTGTTCAGATTTGTCAATGTGCTTAAAAATAAATTTTAAATGTAAATGTCTCATATTTGATTGTTAATCAAAATTTAAATAAATTTGTATTTAACTCTTAACTAAAATATGAATAGGATTAATTGTATTTGATGGTTAAAATTAATCAGCTCAATTAGTAACATATTATCATTTACTGTGTTTTATTTTTAACCACTTTTTATATTTAATTCATCACCAAATTACCATGTTAAATAGACATAATTAATTTAAAAAATATAACAACAATTAAATATAAATCTAACATCTAAATTCCTGTCTCTAAAAAGTACAAGCTTCCCTGTGCCTACAATTTATATTGTAAGATGAGATATTTTGTTACACAGAATTAAATATCACAAGTCTACATTTCACTTTCAACACTAAGTGTATGAATAACCATCTAACTATGCTTTAGTGAGGACAAATGTGTCTGTGCTTTGTTTAAATGAGAGTCTGACACACCATTAGAAGCATTTATTCCTTACAGTTTCGTCCATGCCGAGGGAGATATGAAAGATCCCTCATGCAGAGAGATGGTTCTCGTACAGTACAGTATTAGCTTTCACTCCCCCCTGGACATAAATGGAGCTGAGACTTCCAGGAAGGGCCCTGCGCCAAGATATCTGCAGAGTGGGCTTCATTCCAAAACCAGACCGTATATTATAATAGCAGCTTGTTCTACTACAAGGACGAACTAAAGCTTATTTATGAATGAACTAAACTGACTAAATATGTCCAGTGTTACTACAAACCTTTGGAACTTTTATCAGTCTATTTATAAATTAGATTTTCACATTTTCTAAACATAAGTAGTGCTTGCCCATGCAAAACTTTACAGGTTGCTATGAAGTTGCTAAGGTCAGTAGCTTTACAGAAAATATGTTGTTGCACCTCCGGTGAAATGTACTTATAAAAAATATGTCAAAAATGTACTTATAGAATATCTGTTCATTACAAATCACAGAATATATTGCAGCTTGTACTGTCTGCTCCCTGTTTTTATGGTGTTGCTAGGGTCTTCTGGAGATTGTTAGGCTGATCTGAATGCTTTAAGGTGTTGCTATGTTGTTCTAGGTGGTTGTTAGGTTACTGCTAGATTGTTCTGGGTAGTAGTTAGGGTGTTGCTAGGGTGTTCTGGATGTCCTTAATGTGTTAGGGTGCTGCTAGTGTGTTCTGGATGTTTTTAAGGCGTTGCTAGGGTGTTCTCTATGGTTGTTAGGGTGTTCTGGATGTTAAGTGTGTAAGGGTGCTGTTAGAATGTTCTTGATGTTTTTAGGGTTGTTAGGGTGTTCTCTGTAGTTGTTCTAGATGTTCTTAGTATGTACTGCTAGGGTGTTCTGTATGTTTTATGGTACTGCTAGTGTGTTCTGGATGTTTTAAGGGTGTTGCCTGTGGTTGTTAGGGTGTTGTGGATGTTATTGGTGTTGTAGGGTTATTTTTAGGGCATTGCTAGGGTGTTCTCCATAGTTGTTAGGGTGTTGATGTTTTAGGTTGTTTCTAGGGTGTTCTGGTGTTGCTAGGTGATTGCTAATGTCTTCTGGATGGTTGTTAGGGTGTTGCTAGAGTGTTATGGAAGTTTTAGGGTGTTCTCTGTGGCTGTTAGGATGTTCTTAGTGTGTAAGGGTGCTGTTAGAATGCTCTTTATATGGTTTTAGGGTTGTTAGGGTGTTGCTAGGTGGTTGCTAATATCCTCTGGATGGTTGTTAGGGTGTTACTAGTGTGTTCTGTGTGGTTGTTCTAGATGTTCTTAGTATGTTAGGGTGCTGCTAGGTTGTTCTGGATGTTTTTTGGGTGTTGCCTGTGGTTGTTAAGGTGTTCTGGATGTTATTGGTATTTTGGGGTGTTCTGGATGTTTTTAGGGTGCTGCTAAGGTGTTCTGGATGTTTTAGGGTGCTGCATGGGGTCATTAGACCTGCAGTGAGCCAACACCCGGCTCATTACAAGTCACAGAATATGTCACAGCTTCTACTATCAGCTCCTCTGTGACCATGATAACAATAAGCGGTCATGTTGGGTGGGAGCTTTTCTTTGGCTAATGGATGTAGTGGGCACGAGCCTGATCTACTGACTAGCTTCACTGGAAAAAACATGAAGTTGTTCTCAGTTCCTGAGTCTGTGCGTGAGAGGTCGGTGGGAAAGAGTGTGAACCAGTCCAGCAGGCATCTATTTTTACCACGGCTTACAGTATCCGTCTACAAGAGCTGGCAGCCGGTTTCTCTCAGTCAGCGTCAAATGTAATCAGATGCACATGCTACCTGAATGCGACTGCCTCTTATAGAGTTGTTAGCACATTTCAACTCGAAAACATGTCAGCAGAAAACCACGTTAATTTAAATGGAGAGTCATCTCAATTATCACCAGTAAAATATGGAGTGACAAAAGGATCTGTCCTAAGCCCTCTACTATTTTCAATATACATGTTGGCCCTTGGTAATATTATTAGAAAATGCGGGAGTAGTTTCCACTGTTATGCCTATGACACTCAACTATATATCTCAACAAGACCAAATATGATCTAAGCTAACAGGGTGTGTTAAAAATTTAAAAGATTGGATGACCAATAATTTTCTCTTATTAAATTTGGATAAGAAAAAGATATTACTTATTGGACCAAAAGACAGTACACAGAATCTTTTGGATTACAATTTGCAACTAGGATAACATACCCATTTTGTTACTGTTTACCGTCCTTACTACAAGTTTATTAATCTGGGTGTTATATTAGTTAGCAACTTGTCTTTTGAAAATCATATGTCCCATGTTACAAAAACAGCATTCTTACATCTTAGAAACATTGCCAAGCTACGAAAAACATGTTACCTGTTTCCGATGCAGAAAAGCTAGATCATGCATTCATGACCTCTAGACTGAACTACTGTAATGCACTGCTAGCTGGTCGTCCTGCATCTTCAATAAACAAGCTAAAGATAGTCCAAAATGCAGCGGCTAGAATCCTTAACAGGTCAAGAAAATATGATCATATTAACCCAATTTTACAGTCTCTGCACTGGCTACATATTAAGTTCCGTATCAGTTACAAAATATTAATTACTTGCCTATAAGGCCCTTAATTAGCTCCTGCATACCTAACTAGTCTTCTACCACGCAACAATCCATCACACTCCCTAAGGTCGCAAAACTCTGGACTTTTGGTAGTACCTAGGATAGCAAAGTCCACTAAAGGAGGTAGAGCTTTTTCGCATTTGGCTCCCAAACTATGGAATAGCCTTCCTGATAATGTTCGGGGTTCAGACACATTCTCTCTTTTTAAATCTAGATTAAAGACACATCTCTTGGCCAAGCATTCAAATAATCATCTCATAATCTTGTACTGCAGTTATATCTGATCAAATGCGCATTATTATTCTTTAGCTTGGGGTTAAACAAATCCATTTTGCTTGGCTAGAACAGCAGCTACGCTAATTATGTCTCAAGCTTCAGTCTGGATCCAGAACACCTGAGAAGAGATGATGGCAACCCCTCAGAGGACCTCAGATGATGCCAACCATGAAACAACATTCAGAGCTACCAAACTTTGCTATAAGTTTGATTGAATCATATAAAAATTGTTGTTAATAGTGTTCATCATCTGTTTGACTACACGTCTTTAATTGATTTTTCCGCCATATGTACATAAACTGACAGTCACCAATGATAAGCTACTACTAAATATTGTAGAAACGTAACTTTCTGTAAAGTTGCTTTGCAACGATTTGTATCGTGAAAAGCGCTATACAAATAAACTTGAATTAATACATATTCATATTTTTGTGGAAACTATTACTTTTTTCAGGATTCTTTAATGAATAAAGTTAAAAAGAACAGTGTTTATTCAAAAATAGAAATTTTGTGTAATTATATGTAAAAATTACTGTCACTTTTGATTCATTTAATGCATCTTTGCTGAATAAAACTATAAATTATTATTTTTTTTAAATCTCTATAACCCCAAACATTTGAAAGGTAGTGTGTACGGCAGTTCAATAATTTCCATGCTAAATTTAATCTCACATTACAGCCTGCTGTGTGGTGACATGCACAACTCATTCCCAGAACCTGAAACCTTGGCTACATCCCAATTTCCAGACTATCCATACTATATAGTATGCCAGAATATGATTAGAGCATCATGAATCATAGTTAAACTGAAAAGAGAATGTGCCCAGGTGGTACAGTATACTATTTCCGGTGAGGTTTCAATGCTTGTTTTTTTTTACTAATATTATTACCTACAAGCCCCTGCGCTATGAATGAGAAGCAATCTGCTGCAATTGAGACCAAAAAATGAAAAAAATAAAAATTACATTTTATTGTATAAACACAAGCACCTTGGACAACAAAAAAGTTTCAAACATTGATAATAATAATAAATGTTTTCTTGGGCAGAACATCAGCATATCAGAATGATTTCTGAAGAATCATGTGACATTGAGATAAAAATGTAAGTTTTTACTGGAGTAAAAAAATTTGCTATAGTGAAGGAGCTGATAATTCAGCTTTGTCTCACAGGAATAAATTTAATTTTAAAACATATTCAAATATAGATATGATGAGGAGCCAATTTGCTGTGGGTGACTGGAGACAATTGGGTCTCTTTGCCATTAGGAAAAAAAAGGTTAAAGGGGTCATATGATGCGATTTCAATTTTTCCTTTCTCTTTGGAGTGTTACAAGCTCTTGGTGCATAAAGAAGATCTGTAAAGTTGCAAAGACTAAAGTCTCAAATCTAAAGAGATATTCTTTATAAAAGTTAAGAGTCAGCCACACCTACCTAAAACGGCTCGTTCTAACACACCCCCACATACCTACGTCTACATCACTATGTGGGAAGATTTGCATAACACCGCCCAAATGTACACGCAAAGAAAGAAGGCATAACTTTTATTATCGCTGTAGTATTGTTGCTGCCGCCATGTCGTGAAGGCGTTGTGTGTTTTGTTGTGAAAGCGAAACTTTTTTGTTTGGCCTTCCAAAAGAGGACGATAATCTGCTTCGTCATGCCTGGAGCTGATCCGTGCTGGTCGCTGAGGAAATACATCAACTTCGCGCTGTGGATCGCCGGATCGGCTTTCACCGTGGACGAAGCGGAGTCCAGCCCGGGGCCTCTGCTCACTCTAACCCTCCCGCAGTTCCTCACTCTAGCCCCCGGCCTCTGCACACTCTAGCCCTCCGGCCGTTCCTCACATCTAGCCCTCCGGCCTCTGCTCACTCTAGGCCACCGCCGCTCACTGTAGGCCAACGTGTGTGACCCTGTGTTTCATTGTGAAAGCGAAACTACTTGTTTGGTCTTCCAAAAAGGGACACGACTAGAAATCAGTGGTTAAAATGTATTTACAACACTGATCCAGAACACTTCAAATCAAATATTCAGATGTGCAGCACATTTTATGGAGGACTGTTTCCTGATCCTGGTAGAGTAGACTACAAAGCCAGCTGTTCTGACTCACAGACAGTAAGTACATTTTTTAAAGAGTTTTTATATTTTATATATTTAAAGCGAGTTTTTGGGCAGTGTAGAGTAGGGCTTGTTGTTTGTCATTTCTACGATCACAAATGCAAACATGGTTTTATGTTAACGCAGTGCGATACGCAACGCGCAAAAAGACAGTATAAATCATTATAATAAGTAATTATGTCCCCACTGGATGCAACGAATGCCTCGTTATTAAAGGGTTTTCATGCTTTTGAATCATCGCTCCAGCCTGACATGGCATCACAGTATGGTAAGGGACATAAAATTTCCGTCACACGCTTGAGGAATTCAGACAATCACAACGCACTGGATAGCTGGCCAATAACAGCACACCTCGCTTTTTTAGAACCGTAGACCGATGAGCTTTGTAAAAATCGACGGTTTCAGAAAGGCGGGGCATAGAGGAGAAACAATAATGTACAGTATGTGGAAAATAATGTGGGTTTTTTTACCTTAAACCGCATAAACACATTTTATTACACCAAATACACAAAATAATGTTCTTTTTAGCAACATCATATGACCCCTTTAAAGTAAAACATTGAGCAATGAACTGTGGCTCTGACATAGCGTAGTATCTTCTAGAATCAAGAGAAGGCAGCATACCCCATAACTGCACATGACGTCACTACTTTAATGCCTCTGAATGCCTGGTCAGGGTTCAGGAAACTGGACACCTATAGTGGGTTTCTCTTCATTGCCATTACAGTGGCCTAATCTTGGAGCCACCACCAATCACATGGGTGTCTCTTCAGAGCATATTTATACATGGTGTTGCCATTGTTATTAATAGAGCCGCCAGTCACAAGAGGTCTGATGGCTTCCTGTGCTCTAATAATAAACCCCAGGGGATACAGCGGGACTGGGCTAATTGATTTGTTCTGCCCAGCTGGGTCAGAGAAAGGTAGGTTTGCGAAGGGTGGGGGTCTCTCTGCTAATTCAGACATGAGCCTGTGATCAAATCCATCCTGTTTCACTAGTCATGCAACCATGACTGCTGATAATATACAACCTGAACATTATGTTTCATTATTATATTACGAAGTGGAATGAAAGGTTCCATGACTAGCAAAGCAGCAATTATCATTTAGAGCCTCTCCAATCATAATTCAGTCAAGGTAAACTATAATTTTTCCATCAAAAATTAGATGCAACCAGAGTCTAGATATGATCGCATTCACCCAGTGCCAATGTGAGTAAAACCGAATTACACAATTACTTATACTACTGTTCAAAAGTTTGGGATCAATTCATTAATTTATACTTTTATTTTGCCAGGATGCATTAAATTGATCAAAATTGACAGTAAAGACAAATAAAGTTCAATTGTAAATAAATGCTTTCAAGAACTCTGAAACTGTTCCAAAAATATTAAGCAGCACAACTGTTTTTTTAACATTATTATTAATAAGAAATCACCAAATCAGCATATGATTTCTGAAGGATCATGTAAACACTGCAGACTGGAGTAATGATGCTTAAATTTCAGCTTTGCATCACAGGGATAAATTGCATTTTAAAATATATTCAAATAGAAAACAGTTATTTTTAAATTGTAAATATATTTTCACATTATGTTTTTACTCTATTTTTGCTCAAATAAATTCAGCTGTGATGAGCATACACTGAGACTTCTTTAACGAAATTACAAATCTAACCTAACCTAAACGTTTAAACAGTAGCATAAATGAAATTTGTTACACCACCAACCATAAAAAAAACTGATACTGCAGAAGGAGAAAATTCATTTTTTTCTGGTTTTCACAAAAAGAAGCATTTATGGTCTGTCACTTTATTGTGTCGCATAGGATACATGTGACAGTCATATTTTTTTTTGTTTTTTTAGCTGGCCATGTGCATTTCTTTGATTTAATTCTCACATATGAGCTAAACAAAAATACATAAATGGCATCTGACACCAACAAAACATTTTTTCTGACCCCACTTTCCCTTTTTTTTTTATCTGGTCACTCCAGACAGATTTTGCATTCAAAATCTTCAGACTGTAATCATAGATAAATGAGCATAGTCTTTGCACAAATTGCCTTCCTGTTCCATGCTCCAAACATTTGCTCTATTGATTTTTGTCCATTTCAGCCAAAATGCGTGTCACCGAATAGTGATGACTTGACTGTCTCTGGTGGTAGTGCAGTATCTGGTTCACTCCAGGGCTCGAGGGCTCTAGGCGAAGGCCCTGCAGTGCTATATTAAGTACTGCAGAAGGGCTGTATTGACATCTGCAGTGAGTCTCACAGTCAGTGCTGCCGGATTCTAGCATAGTTCTGCCTCAAGCTGTTTACTTTAGTCCAGATACAGATACCTCTGATAATTCTGACTAGACAGGATAAAACTTTGATGTTTTTGGCTTTTTTGACAGTATTGAAAATATTTCTGTTTGAAGATGACACAAAACGTAATATATACTTATAAGAACAATATAAAATAATTGAGGTAGAATATTATTGGAATATTATTCATTAATATATTATATTAATTGAGTAAGAAAAGAACTATAAATTTATGTCCCTGATACAAAAAAACCACTAAATGTTAAAAGTTTGGGGTATAGATGGTAATTTCTAGAAATAATTTATCAAAAAGACCCGACAAGGCTTTATATGTTATTTCTAATTACAAATAAACGTGATCTTTGAATTACAGCGGGATGGCCAAAAAATTATTAGAACACTAGTATTTTTACCAGGTAAAATGGTTTTAAGTCAGTTTGCTGTATAGGTGTCCGTAGGACATATCAGTTTACATTTCCAAACATAATTTTGCCATTAATTGTAATAATCCAGTGAGATTTTTTGTCTGACAACAGCCAGTGCTCTGCACAGAGATCTGATCTCATCATCATCCAGTCTGAAGAAACCGAACAAACTGAGACAGACTAAAACCAGAAGAACTGTAGCAACGTCTCCAAGTGTTCAAGAAACCTACCTGCAAAGCTTCCTGAAAAACTATGAGCAAGTGCACCTACAGCAAAAGCTGCTTTAAAGTTCTTGAAGGTTTCTTCATTTTCACTAGTGCTCTCAGACTTTTAAACTCTATTGTATTTTAAAGGTAACGATATGAACATAATGAGCAAAAGGCATTACTTTTCTGGTCCAGTTGGCAACGTCCTGTATGTCAAGCACAATAGTAAAGGTCCAAAGTTCAAGCAATAATAATTATAAGGGCTTATTATGTAGCAACATTTAAAGTTCTACCTGCATTTTCAAAGAGAAGCACTGGGTATGAAGTAAACAAAACTTAAAGGGGGTCATATGATGCGATTAAAAATTTTTTTTTTGGAGTGTTACAAGCTCTTGGTGTAAAAAGAAGATCTGTAAAGTTGCAAAAAGACTAAAGCTCAAAGCGGAGTCCAGCCCGGGGTCGTCACATGTGGTTGCGGCAAGCCCGCCGGACGCTCCTTCATCAAATCAGCCGGCCGCGCCCCCCCCGGGGCCCGTCTCAAGCCCGCCGCCCTCTGATCACTCTAACCCTCCTGCGTGCCTAACTCTAGCCCCAGGCCTCTGTCCACTATAGGCCGCCGCCGCCGCACCTCTAGGCACAGTGTGTGACGCTGTGTGTTTAGTTGTGAATGCGAAACTACTTTGTTTGGTCTTCCAAAAATGGACACGACTAGAATCAGTGGTTAAGTTGTATTTACAACACTGTTCCAGAACACTTCAACCCAAATATTCAGATGTGTCCAGAACATTTTATGGAGGACTGTTTACTGAACATGGTAGAGTAGACTACACTGCCGGCTGTTCTGACTCAAAGACTGAAAGAATGTCTTTTATATTTAAAGAGTTTTTATATTTATATTTTTTATATTTAAAGCAAGTTTTTTTGGGCAGTGTAGAGTAGGGCTTGTTGTTTGTCATTTCTCCGATCACAAATGCAGACATGTTTTTATGTTTACGCAACTCAACGCGTAAAAAGACAGTATAAGTCATTATAATCCATAATTATGTCCCCACTGGATGCAACGCATGCCTCGTTTATAATGGGTTTTATTGTTTTTGAATCATCGTAGGCATGACAGGGCATCATCACAGTATGGTGAGGGCGTAACATTTCCGTCACACGATTGAGGTATTCGGCCAATCATAACGCACTGCATAGCTGGCCAATCACAGCACACCTTGCTTTTCAGACCGATGAGCTTTGTAAAAATCGATGC
Source organism: Sinocyclocheilus anophthalmus (assembly GCA_018155175.1). Classification (NCBI taxonomy): domain Eukaryota; kingdom Metazoa; phylum Chordata; class Actinopteri; order Cypriniformes; family Cyprinidae; genus Sinocyclocheilus; species Sinocyclocheilus anophthalmus. The sequence continues at coordinate 274,109 of JADLZN010005524.1, read as the reverse complement.
GTTTCAGAAAGGCGGGGCATAGAGGAGAAACAATAATGTAAAGTATGTGGAAACTAATGTGTTTTTTTTTACTTTAAACCATAAACACATTTCATTACACCAAATACACAAAATAATGTCTTTTTAGAAGCATCATATGACCCCTTTACACAAGGGGAGACAGAAGTTGTTATCGACATCCTGTTCCTGTCTGTATGAGCTAGTCTGAAGGGCGCACCAGTCGCCTGAGCGAAACGTCCGACGAACAACATATGAGAACAGTTACAGCAGATTGTTTACCTATGTAATGCACAACACATGTCTGTCCTTTCTTCGGAAAAGTTCTTCCTGTAAAGAAAGAGGAGAACAAGACAGTTAGTGCCAAAGATGATTCATAGCATGTGAACCTTATACCGTAATATCCACTGCACCATCACAGTCTGGTGATGAAAGACACTTTTTCAACTTGTAGTTAATGTTATCAGCTCATTAACTCCTAGTCTCAGACATACAACACCCTTGTTGACTGTCCACTGAATGTCTGATGTGTATTGCACATAAATGACATGAACTCTCTCAAACGACTAGGCCCAATCTTATTGGCTGTCTGACTCACAGCTTCCAGGAATCAAAGGTCTTTATCGCGTAGTGTAGCTTAGAACAGTGTTTCCCAACCGGGGTACCATGTAAAAAAAAAATCATTTTTTAATATTTTTAAATTGCTAAAATGTTCAAAAAAAGCATCTATTATATAATATCCATTTCTGATGTCGCCAATAATTAGAGATGCACCGAAATTTCGGCTGCAGAAAATTAGTTCACCGCTCAGGATTCACTTTCACGTGGTGTGACGCTCTGCGTATTATCCCGCTCTATGCGTATGCACTCCGCTCAGTCGCTCCACTCGTATAACTTACCGTTCATGCTCATCGGAACAGCAAAATCCACTCAAAAATCAAGCTGACAGGAAACATGGATGTAGTACAGTATTGTTTCTTCTGCCAATAGCCCTACTGTGCGTAACATGGTGGTATCTATGGGAACTTGGTAACGCTGCCCTTCTTTCATTGATCTGACTAACCGTCTGTTTGCTACCGGGTGTCTGAAATAATAGCGTGTAGGACTAAAACATTATTGGTTAATTGGAAAAAAAAAAAAAAAAAGGTAAATATTCTAACCCTACCTGAAAAACTAAAAAGCAATATTTAATTCGAAGGCCTGTCGTTATTTTTTATTTGTGCTATCATTATTCATTTCTTTATTTCTTATTTTATTACTGACTGCTTACTTGTCATTTTTATTCAATTCAACGTTTGAAATCAAGCTATCTCGTGCTACAGCACCAAAATTACCCCACTGTAAAATAAAAAAAAAAACACTGAGTGAGCAAAAAAATTGTGAGAATAGCTAGTTATAATGGTAATTAAATAATGTTTACATATGTATAAAGCCTACATTAAAATATGTCATATAAATAGGTCTTTTCATTATAAATTAGCCTACTGATTGCCACCATTGACGGACAAATTTTTTTAATAATATAAAAAATATTTGTATGACATTATATTCTGCAGTTCTTTCCTGTTGTTCCGAATATCTATACTTTTCAAATTATAATATCGAAGTTAGAAATTCAAATATTGTGACAAAAATAATTTTGTAGGGTGCCACAAATTTGATAAAATTTCCAAAGGGTGCCTCGACTAAAAAAACGTGGGGAAACACTGGTTTAGCAAACAAATACAGTTGTAATCTTCAGGTTGAATACAAAAACGCGTAAGCACAAAGATGGCCTTATTGGTACTTGCCACCCTAATTTAATGCTACCAACCCCAGAGTATCGATAAAAGCACATTGGGAACTATGAAGCAGTTGCTACAGTCATGAGGAGACAGGGGTTGGTCTTAGAATTCATCTGCAAACTCTGAAGAAAGCGACGTGTGTGGTGAGGTGTGGTGTACTGATTAATGTGGGGCGCGGACAGGAAAGGAGCCACTGACAGCAGGAGGGGGGGCTCAGATAGGATGTCAGGGGGAGAGCAGCCCCAGCCGCAAGAGACACGAGCAGGGCTGAGAACGTGAAAGGCCATTACATGCAATCAATTACTGCACTGGTGAACCCCATGAGTTTGGACTTTATGCCAGAATTCGACGTCTGGAAAGGTGTTCAAAAATCAATGAGCGCATGGTCGCTCAGCACGTATTGACAGCGTCTAAGTTCGTTAGAATAATTCTCAGTATTATGACTCTACTGGTTCTAAAAATCAGGGCTCCGCCTAAATCAGGTTTAGGATTCATATCAAGCATACAGAACACGGTGAGTTTTTCGAATTATTAATAGTGTCATTTGTGTTTGAAGATAATAGTGTCAAAGTGAAAGTAAAAGTACAGAATATTAGGGCCGGACAATAATTCAATATCAATATGTATCGCGATATAATTTTTTGCAATAACGGTGATATGATTTTTAAACAAATTTCCGATATTTCGATATACATTACCAGCTTTATCACTCTAAAAGCGCCTCCTGCTGGCAGACATTCAGTTTGCATTTTCAATAAGCCCGTCTCCAGCAACATTTCCAGTTTTTGTTGTTGTTTAATTATTATTTCTTTTTTTGCAGTGGCTCGGAGCACTTTTCATACCCATTTTCTGGCTGAAGCACATTTGTTTCAATCTATAAGAATAATCAGCCTACACTGCCAGTCAAGTTTTTGAACAGTAAGATTTTAAAAGCTTTTTTAAAGAAGTCTCTTCTGCTCAAGGCTGCATTTATTTGATCCAAAGTACAACAAAACAGTACAATTTTGAAATATTTAAAATAGCTATTTTCTATTTGAATAGATTTTAAAATGCAAGTTATTCCTGTGATCATAGCTAAATTTTCAGCATCATTACTCCAGTCTTCAGTGTCACATGATCCTTCAAAAATCATTCTAATATGCTGATTATCAAATTATTAAAAAAAGTTGAGTACATTTTTTTTTTCAGGCTTCTTTGATGAATAGAAAATTCATAAGAACAGCATTTAATCAGATTTTTGGATCTTTTTAAATTAATTTATCTGAAATAAAAAGCTTTTGTAACGTTATACACTATTCCATTCAAAAGCTTTGAGTCTGTATAATTTTATTATTTTTTGGGAAAGAAATTATAGAAATTAATACTTTTATTTATCAAGGATGCTTAAAATTTATCAAAAGTGATGATAAAGGCAATTATAATGTTACAAAAGATTTCTATTTCAGATAAATAGTGTTATATTATCATGTATATGTCATATCGATATCGGAATTATATCGTATCGAACGAAATTAAGAAATATATCGTGATATAAATTTTGCGCCATATCGTCCAGACCTAGGACATATTATTATATATATATATATATAGACACACATACAAATAAATATACTACCAGTCAAGTTTTTGAACAGTAAGATTTTTTATGCTTTTTAAAGAAGTGACTTCTTTTTTATTTGAATATATTTTAAAATGCAGTTTATTCCTGTGATTTCAAGGCTGAATTTCACTCCAGTCACGTGACCCTTCAGAAATCATTCTAATATTCTGATTTGCTGCTCAAATCATTGTTTATTATTATCGGCCATGTTGAAAAACAGCTGATATGACTTTGTCAGGTTTCTTTGATGAATAGTACATATAAATGTCAACAATACTAAATTGTGTCAATGAAAATGGCATCATGTCCAGACAGTAAATTTGGTGTCACCAGCAAACAGATAATGCAACAAAGTGGCACACATAACAGCGTCTTACTGTGCCATTAGACCAGATCAGGTCTCAGAAACCCAGTGACTCTGCCAACTGTGCCAAATTACCCTGCAAAGCCCCCCTGAGATTAACATCAAAGCTCATGTCTAGCCAGGGCAAGAGACATACGTGATCAACAACATCAACCTGCATTTCAGAAGCAAAAATCACACTACAGCATGTTGTAGAGGAAATCTGAGGAATCATAATGAGAAGAGTTGGCACACATGGCACATATTATCTGCTGGGCACAGACTTACATTTAATCCCTGACTAGACTGCGAGCGGGAAACATCCTCATAGTCATGGGCGTTTCGTTTGAAATCTTAGTTTTCAAAGGTTTGCGCAGATAATATGCAGTGAAAAAAATTCTAGACTGTAAATAGATTATGTAATTAGAGGGACAGAATGTTCCCGCATTCCCGCTTTTTGCCGCTATAGTGTATAAAAACAACATTCGAATCCGCCGGAGCGTTTAGAACGTTCCTGAATTTGAAATTCAAATTTATTAGATGATAGCGTCTTACCGTCTCCTGGAGATATTGTTTCAACCTCAACACCCATTCTGTTAAGCGCGGGTGGATCCTACAGTAGTGAGACAGTGAGAGAGAGACAGACTCTGAGACAGCAGCGCTACTGCACTCCGCCCACTGTCATATCAAATCGCCCTCGGCTGGTTTACAATGGTCAAGCCGCGGTGAAATATTAGACAAGATTCTTGTCTTTGATTAACCATCAGTCTTTGAGATTCTGGCATGTGATGGGGGTAACTCATTACAAGTAACGCGAGTTACGTAATCAGATTACTTTTGTCAAGTAACTAGTAAAGTAACGCATTACTTTTTTAATTTACAAGAAAATATCTGAGTTACTGTTTCAAAAAAGTAATGCCAGTTACTTTGTTTTCCCATGTATTGACTGACAACTCTCATGTTGCCATGTTGAGAGAAATCGGGAGTACAGAGGAGTTGTGTGCGCTGTGTGAACATGATGTTACTGTAGTTCTATACCAGGGGTGCCCAAACTCGGTCTTGGAGGGCCAGTGTCCTGAAGAGTTTAGCTCCAACCCCAATTAAACACACCTGAAGCAGCTAATCAAGCTCTTACTAGGCATGCTAGAAACTTAAAGGCAGGTGTGTTGAGGCAAGTTGGAGCTAAACTCGGCAGGACACCGGCCGAGTTGGCACCCCTTTTGTAGGACTAAAAAGTGAATGTGCATTAATTCGTCCCACTCACAAAAATGATTTAGTATTCATCAAGATGAATTAAAACACTGAAACGCAAACTCAGAATATGACGCAAACCTGAAATAATTTAATATGTTAAATAACACAAATGTATCTAATCCCATTTATTAACTGATGTCTTTGCTGCTGACCTTTGATGATCCGTTTCAACCATACTAATAAGCCAAAATGACTTTAGAGAAACTAACAATCGTGCTTCGTTTTTTTATTGCTGAAGAGTTTCTTCTCCTGCATTCTACTGTACAGACGTGAATTTACTTTTGCTTCAGCAGAGGTTTATTCATCACACTTTTTGGTGTAAAGGGCTTTTATATTTGCTATAAATAGAACTTCTAGTATTAAAAACAATCAAGCCCTGCTCATATTTAAAAAGTAATGCGAAAGTAACGTAACGGATTACTTTCCATAAAAAGTAACTAAGTAACGTAATTAGTTACTTTTTTATGGAGTAGTGCAATATTGTAATGCATTACTTTAAAAGTAACTTTCCCAACCCTGTCCAGTTACTGTGTTAAAACTCTTGAGTAGACTTATAAAATATGTTACTGTTGTAGCCTACATAATGTAAAAAAAAGATATAAAAATGCTGTACCTGCGTTGGTATAGTTTACGTATAATCGTTCTTTGAGTCATTTTTAATGAACTGGTTTAGCCTCAACGATTTGATTACGAACTAGATTGAATCAGTAGTCGGTTCTCGAACTGACTGAAGTCTGAACTTCTTCATGTTAAAGGGGTCATATGATGCGATTTCAAGTTTTCCTTTCTCTTTGGAGTGTTACAAGCTGATTGTGCATAGATAAAATCACTGAAGTTGCAAAGACTTAAGTCTCAAATCCAAATAGATATTCTTTATAGAAGTTAAGACTGCCACGCCCCCCTAAAATGGCTCATTATAACACGCCCCCACATATCTACATCAACATATCTACAAATATTAGCATAATGCCGCCCAAATGTTCACGCAAAGAAAGAAGGCGTGGTTTCAGTAACCGCAGTTAGTGTTGAAGCAGCATGTCAGGGAGACGCTGTGTGTTTCTAGGCAAAAGCAAAAGTACTTTATTTGGCCTTCCGAAAGTAGATGCATTTAGGAATCTTTAAGATCACTTACAACAGAACAGCAATGCATTTTATGGACGACCGTTCGTGAACCTAGGAGAGGAGGTCATTTGACAATCTGGAGCTTCTGAATCAGCTACTGTTTTGTTATAGTTTAAGTATTTGCTATGACTGTTCAAATGCGGAGTTTTGCACATCGTGTGTGTGGTGTGTGTTGAGAAGAGAGAGAGAGAGAGACACACACACATCACAGTGGAGTCAGCTGTCTTAACCGTGGCTTGTGTACTGCAAAAAACACATACAGCTCCGCACTGTGTCTGTCACGCGACTCTGTTCCCCTTTCGGGCTCTGTCTTTCCATTTATTTTGAAAGATGAAGCTCACAATTATAGTAAGGGGCGTTACATTTCTGACGAGTGATTGCGGTGTTAGGCAATCACAATGCATTGGGTCAGCTGGCCAATCAGAGCAGATTGCGATTGTCGGAAGGAGGGATTTTGTAGAAAAGAAAGCGTTTGAGAGAGGCGGGGCATAAAGGCCTAAAATAATGTACAGTATTTGAAAAATATGTGTTTTTTGAACATAAAGAATGTCAACATATTCTGTTACACCAAAAACACAAAATAATGATCTTTAAAAAAGCATCATATGACCCCTTTACCGAAGCATTAACCGAAGGCGGCTCTTAGAGTCGCTAAGGAGTCGAAACTGTGAACTGATTCTTTTGTACGAAAATGTATAGAATTAAATACTTCAGAGTTATGTGCCCTTTAGAAGCTTGTGTTCTGCAAGTGAACAGTGCATTAATGTGCCATCCCAAAGAGGCACAAAATTTCATGGCTTTTAATGACGCCCAATCATTCGAGCAGCTGAAGTCATTATCCCTATTCAGGACAACGCTAAAAGACATCTCTTCCATCCTATTTGACCTCTAACTCTAGCCAATCTCTATTCTAATTATATTCATAAGTATTGTGACATGACCCTCTAACCTGCACTCTCTATGCGTTTTCTAAAACTGCTTGTTTCTTAACAAAAAGGCATCCCACAACTTTTCTCTATTACTTTTTTATATACGGATATCTACTTGTATTATTTTGTTATATGTAGGCCATACTGTGTGTATATATATATAATATATATATATATATATAGATATATATATATATTATTATATTATATATTTTTTGACCTTACTACGTGTAGCTTACTGCGTTAGGTTGTAATAGCCCTGCATCTTATTGCTCTTTTGTTGGTGGTGATTGTTCACTGTCATATTTTAAGTCGTTTGATACCGCGTCTGCTAAATGACTAAATGTAAATGTAGGCTAAATGTAAAATTTGACTGGGGATGGAGCAGTAATTAATTAGCAGAAATGTTAACAAATAAAACTTGATTGTAATACATGCACACACAAAAACTTTGTTAAACAAAGATAGGCTATTTAATAAATTGTAGTGTTGTTTTGTAAATGTACATATATATAAATAGCTTTGTTTTTATAGCCAAATCATGGCTCCAACGAATACCATTATATGATTTAACAAAAAAAATAAGAAATATATGTAATGTAGCCCACCCTCTGGTGTTATTTGAACATGTTGACTAAGGTATTGCCAAACGCGAACCCGCGTGCATACATATTAGGTGTGTGCGACTTGAAGTGGTGCTGCGCAGATCGATCGGTGTTTGACATCAAAGCACAGCGAGAGCGATTCGAAAGCATAAGGAGCGTCTGTGGTAAGCTCTCGCGGTACTTTGACGTCAAAGTAGATTCCACCGATCGATCTGCGCAGCGCCGCTTCAAGTCGAACACACCGAGTCTGACGGAAAGAAATTCTGAATCGTCAAAACTGGCCCCTTAAAACGAACTGTTCGAAAGAATCGATTCGCGGAAATGAATCAAACCTCCCTTCTCTAGTCTCTGCAGGAAAGTAATGGGAGTTACCAAATTGGGGCGTTTTTAGATCTTGTTTCCTGATTGGTTGACGTCATAGTGAAGCTAGGTTTAGAGGTGGGGTTAGGTAAAGGGGGTCATTTTGATTGCACAATTGAGAAACACCCTGCAGTTTGAAAACACCCACACATTTAGAAACGCCCAATTTTGCTCTGAAAGACTTCAATCTCAGTTTGAACGTCTGTGAACTACAGTTCCCAGAATGCCTGTGTCATTCTCTTTCCGGTTGTCCATGACTTTAAAAGTGTCCGCGGGGAAATGCCGACACAGCTCAAGTTAGTATGTTTTTCTGTGCGCGGAGTTGCCATGGTTTCCACAGTTTTGTCAACAGCATAATGGTATGTTTGTAATATTATTTTTTGAGAGTCGTTGTATGCAGTTTCTTATATTTTCCTTTAGATTGTTCTAGATCTAAATTGTGTGCTTCACAGGCCAGCATGTGTGGTATTGGTGTAACGTTAATAAATGTGAATCAAATAGTTGCGCTAATGCCCCTCACAGAAAAATTATCAAATTATAATTGTTTCTGTCAGAGTATGATAGGTATTACAGTTATTGTTGCTACTGTAAATTTCAACTCCAAACAATTAAATAAGCTCTTAAAATATTTATGTGGTCTCACTTTACCTTTTAGTAAGGGGTTAGTTTGTGGAAACAATGTCTAAAGTTTAAAGTGACATTTATGTGATGCTTCTCATTCTTAATTTATGTATGTTGTAGTAAAATGACTTCCCATTACAAAAATAATCATATATATCACGTTACATCATGTTAAATACAGTTATTTGTACTATTATAAAATCAAATAGCATGCCCTTTTAAAATGCTGGCTGCTAACAAGTCACCACAGGTTTAATGTAACGTTAGTATTAATAACTGTAGTAAATATGGTTATCATGTATTTGTAACGGTGCGGTCACATTTACCATTGCTCTTGGAAATTTACGAAATTTAGTCATTCCTATAGGGATTGGGAATTTCGTGTGAGGGCAAAAATGCAGATTTCGATCATTTTCTAGTTGGACCACTTGAATTCACCTTGCTGACCAACAGGCCTGCTTGATTTGAAAGGGAGTTCTGTACATCATTATGCTATTGACAAGAAACAATGGATCGTTTTTGCATGGTGCACCTTAACGGGCTGTTTTGTAATATCAGCATATATACACTAGGCCTATATGGACAAACGTATTGGGACACCCCCTTCTAATGAACAGGTTTGACTACTTTAGTAATTTCCTTGAGTACAAATCTTAATGTTTAAGAATATAATGATATTCTAGGGAATTGTGTGCTTGTAATTTTATAGCAGCATTAATGTGGACAGGACCATTTTCTATTCCAACATCACAATGCCTCTGTGTAAAAGGCAAGGTTCAAAAAGAAATGATTGATTCTTCAGTCAGTGTGAAAGAACTTGACTGATCTGCATAAAGCCAAGTCCTAATCCCAGCTGAACACTTCTGGTGTGACTTTAAATGCAGACCTTGAGCCAAAACTCATCACCAAATACCAATGACTTGTACATGTGGGTACAGTCATTTTAGACACTTCCAAAAATGTTGCAACGGAGATGGAAATACAACTTTAAAAACCCCTGATATAGTGTTTGTCTTATATATGTTCTTTGTGCATTTCAGGCCTGGGACAGAAAAAAAAACAAAGTTAAAAGACATAGCATCCCAACCTCAGAGGGTTTTATGACGTTGGGTGTCGTGTCAGCCTAATCTGGTCATCCTTGAGTGGAGCCTCACTCTGGCCAATAGGATTAGAGAGTGAGGCAAGAGGCTTTACCTATTCTTGGAGTATGTGATGGCAGTCTTCTCCTACTGAAGCTCAGAGTTACATCTATCTCTCAATTCTGACTGGAAACCTCTTTTCTGTATGACCAGGAACATTATTTTCCTTTCCATTGGAGAAACTGAACGAAGCATGGAGCTGGGAAAAGCCAAGCTTCTAAGAACAGGGTTGAACACCCTGCACCAAGCCATTCACCCGGTGCACGGAATAGCCTGGACGGACGGTAAGCAGGTTTGTCTCACGTCGCTGTATTCTGTCGACGGTGAGCCCAAATTTGGTGACACCAATGTCATCGGACAGTTTGAACACGTCTTGGGACTCTTCTGGGGGCCGCTGTGCTGCTCTGGGTCCCCGGCGTTGCTTGCCGTCCAGCATAAAAAGCATGTCACGGTTTGGCAACTTCAACTGAGCGCTTTAGAGCAGAACAATCTCCTCTGCATGCAGACCTGTGAAATGAGTGAGCCGTTCCCGCTGCTGTCCCAGGGATGCGTCTGGCATCCCAAAATGGACGTCTTAGCCGTTTTGACCAAGCGGGATGCCTCGGTCTTGTTTTCCGTGCGGGTCGATAATCGTCGCGTGAAGGCCGAAATCAAGAGCAGCGGTCTGATTCATTGTGCCTGCTGGACTAAAGATGGAACCCGCCTGGTAGTTGCCATCGGAAGCGCATTGCACTCGTATATTTGGAACGACATCCAAAAAAGCCTGGTGGCGTGTTCCTTCTGCCCTGTTTGCGATGTAGGTGGGTATATCTGCGCCATCGAGTCCACCAACGAGGCTCAAGTGGCTGTAGCGACTGAACTTCCACTTGATAAAATTTGCGGACTCAATGCAGGTATTGCGTTCGACCTGCCTAACGAGTCAGAGGCTTCGACGTGCCGCCCTACTTCCGTTTTAACAGTGGATGCGGACTATTATTTGGACAGACGGAGATCATGTGATTCTGAGCGCTCGGGACACGCCTCCTCATCCGGACCCATAGATCTAACACACATTCTTGCCAAACACCGAAAATCAGATCCAAGTCCACTCATTCACTTGAGGCGGCGGGATAATTTGACGGGAACAGGTCAGGACTTGTCACATCTGATTCTGGTGACATATGAACTCAAGGTCACCACTACGAGGAAGGTCAGCATCCCTGGTATCTTGGTCCCTGATATTATCGCCTTCGATGCAAGCGGGAGCACGGTGGCTGTGGCGTCCAACACGTGCAACATGATCCTAGTTTACTGCATCACAGATTCTTCCATTCCCAACGTGCAACAGATCCAGCTGCAAAAAAATGAGAGGCCCAAAGGGGTGTGCTTTTTCACCAACAAGATGTTGCTCTTCATGATTGGCCGGCAGAAGTCCAATGATCCTGCTTTCCTCCCCTCCTCCAACACGGACAAGTACACCTTGAGGCTAATAGCCAAGGAGCTGGTATTCGATGAGGAAGGTGCCACCCCAGTGGTTCCCAAGTCTGAGTCGGCGAGCCAACATCATGGGATTAGACGTCATTCGGAGAACTTTTCTAAAGAGGACCGTCTATCAATTAAGGATCTAATACTTCCTGGAGGCTCGGTAATTGTTTCGCCATCCAGTCGGAGGAAACTAATCGAGGAGGTACGCAGCTCAGATTTGAGCCCTGTGGCGAGCTCCGCCGACTTCTCAGATAGAGCATCCAGTGCCTCTTCTGTTACTCTGGAAACCTATGACATGGATCACATTTCTTGGGGGGTTTGTGTCATCGGCTACGCTCGCCGTAGCCAGTCAGGCCAGCCGGGATTCCAGTCGACCCTGTTCGCCAAGGTACGAAGCCTCGGAAAAATTATACTCCGATGCGACGCCACCAAAGAACAGCTGTCAATCCAAAGAAAAGAACTTGGAGCAGCTGACGCAGAACATGGAGAGGATTTTTACCCGATTTGCTGATGTCCAGCAGTGCCTCACAGAAATCAGAGACTTCACCCAGAACGGCAAGAAGATCGCATGCAGTTATCCGTCTGCTTATGAACCGCAATATGTGCACATTACGTGTCAGGTATGAAATGACCCGTCGTTTTCTTTTAAATTGTGCAGGGAAAGTCAGCAGTCTTCTGTAGTTGAAAAATCAAGAATAAAAAAACGAATCTGTTGATTTATTTGTTTGATTTAATTGCATAAAGAATTATATTTTCGGCATTGTATTGAAATATAATCTTGTCCAGTACTCTCAATATGCAAATTCAAGACTCTAAAACAAAAAAAGCTAAATAATGTTGAAAAAGTACCAATGTTATTAAATTTTATTAGAAAATATCAATATTATCATTTATATTACTATTAAATTTAATAATTATTATAATAATTTATTAGGTTTAGAATATAACAAACATTAATAATACTAAAAATTCTAAATATTAAGTTAATAAATAATCTAAATTAGAACTATAGAGTAATAATTATTATTTTATTTATAAGGTTTGAATTACTATAATGTAAATGTAAACATTACAATATAAAAGCACAGAGCCTAATCATTTTATTCCATTGTTTATAAAATAAACTTAATTAGACTTCATAAATAATGTGACTAATCTAAATTATAATTCTTATAAATAATTATGATTATTTATAGTCCTTTGCATTACAATACATTATAATGTAAGTATAAAAATTATGATATCACAGACCCTTATAGTCATTTCTGGCTTTTTTTTGTCTGACATTTTCATGATTGATTTTTATTGAGTAGTTGCATTAGTTTGTAATTGTATTAGTATTTCTGAGCAAACAACTGTTTGTTGAATTCATAAGTAGATTTTCTTCATATTCCAAAGCATTTCACATGCTGCTTAATTTGTATTTAAATGTTAAATATAATAATTACACAGCAAAATAAATGATTACTTGATTAGATGATTTACTTCTAGAGCTAAATCCTAATCCAAACCAAGACGCTACAAAGCCCATTTTACTCTTAGTCAGACCATCAGGCCGTTTAGCATTGTGAGGCATCACGCCAACTCATAATTCCTCTCACTGTTGTTAGTACAACCCTTTGTCAGCAGATGTCAGATTGAAGGGATTCTGTTGACCTTGGCATAACTTGTTTTAGGGGAATCATCAGACTTAATCCACGACCACATGACCAGGTCCGTTGTGAATGATGCTTCCTTAAAGTGACTCATGGTGCTGCACTTTGTATTTGTATTTTCCTTCAGAAACAGTTGTCTGAGAATGTGTATACGGATGAGAGAAGGCCGTTGTTGCTGTGTGGGGGACGGATCTGCCTGCGAGTGGTGCAGGAACTATTCGGCCTGACGGTCATAGAGATGATGCATGGTATGTGTGGAAGAATGAGTCTCCATCACATATAAATATGGAGACTTTCAGAAATGTCAATCCCACCACCTTGATCAATGCATATGTAATAAAATGAGACGTAATCTGATCCAGATATGTATAGGGTGGCCATACGTCCTCTTTTTCCCCATATGTCCTGGCCTTGATTTCTAAATTGCCTAGAATGTCTGGGTTTTGGCTTTGTTTTCTTATTGATGTGCTCTGTAGCACATTATATCTACACATTTGCATTGCTTTGACCTTTCTCTGTAAATCCCACCTTCTCCAGTAACACAATTGGTTGATTATATGCAGTGCCTCCACGCTATTGGTCAAACTACTTTTCAGTAATTTACCTGCAGCAAGCATGAAAACAATTGGAAAACAAAGCCAAAACTGGACATTTTAGGCACTTTAGAAATGCTGGCCAAGATATATCCAAGAAATAAGTATGTATGGTCACCCTTTGCATTGATAAACTGACTATTTGAATTTGAATAGCAGTTGCAACCATTGCACACTGAACGAAGCACCTGAATGTTTCTGAGATCTCTGTGTTGACGTTTCAGGCAGATTTGATGTTTTACAGCAAGCAGATGGCATGTATTAATGAAGCCGTGCAAAGCACGAATCCTGTTTTCCTTTGTTGAAGACAGATTGTTCGGTGTGCTTTGGCTTCATTTAATTGTCAATGACTAAAATAGGAAGCGATTAGGTGGAGCAATCGGATTTGAGGGTTTAAGTTTGAATCCGCTTACAGCCTTTTGTGCTGTGCATCTCTACAGCTGATGTATGCTTGAACCACTGTCACTTATGCTAAGACCACAAGTTACTGTGCAGAAATTTCTCATAGATTTAAAGGAATAGTTCACACAAAAATGAAAACTTGCTGAAAATGTACCCACTCTCAGGTCATTCAAGATATAGATGAATTTGTTTCTTCTCCGGAAGAGATTTGGAGAAATTTAGCATTGCATCACTTGCTCACCAATGGATCCTCTCCAGTGAATGGGTACCCTCAGAATGAGAGTCCAAACAGCTGATAAAAATATCACAATAATCCACAAGTAATCCAGTGAAAAGCTGTGTGTTTGTAAGAAACAAATGCATAATTGAGTAAATAATCCATAATAACGTTTCCTCCAGTGAAAAAGTTATCCTATGTTGTCTGAACATATTTCTTTAAGACTGTTTTGGTTTGTAAATGGACTATTTTACTATTTGCTTCACAAGGCATAAATTGATGGATTGGAGTGGTGTGGATTACTTTGTGGAATTATTGTGATGTTTTTATCAGCTGTTTGGACTCTCATTCTGACGGCACCCATTCACTGCAGAGGATCTATTGGTGAGCAAGGGACTCGGGGGTGTCAAACTCATTTTCTTCTTGGATGGCCTGAGGGTGAGTACAAGTTTCAGCTCATTTTTATATTTGGGTGAACAATTCCTTTAAATACTTTCTTCTTCTTCTTCTTCTCACAGGTCCCATGTGGATCGTCTTGGTGGCTGATGCAGACGGTTTCGTTCCGCTCACATTTAAACACAAAGATGAGCTCACAATCAGGAGTGCAAGAAGGAAATCTCCTATAAGACCCCCGAGTTTCGCTGATGTATTTCTCCCTGAAAGTCCAGTGTCTCCCAGTGCAGAAAAATGAAGCCTGTATCATCTCAAGAGGACTTATTAGAAATATTTTAATGATATTGGTCAGTTTTTTTAATTTTCCGATGAAATACTTGAGTGCCTGCTTGATTATTTTTGCTTAAATAGTTGCTATTTTGTCCCACACAACAAAATGAAATTTTGTGAAATTAAAGAAGATTCATAGTGATTGTATTCTTCTTTTTTTTTTGTTTCTTCATTGATTTGAAGCTGTAAGGAACACATGACATCACATTCTGGTTCCATAGTAATAACCCACATTAAAAGAACCGAATAATAGCACATTCACACACTGAAAAAATTATTATTTCACTCAGATTATTGCTTAAATTTCAGAAATAATTGCAAAGTAACACTATATTAAACATGACATGTTTAAGTAGAAAAACTGTAAAACAATAATCTTTGTTTCATTTAACCTTTGTAAAATAATTTTTAAGTCCACCTTTGCACATTTTGCATCGCCTGGTTATTATTTATATTAAATGTAAAGATTCCTTTGGGCTTATGTTTAAAAACATACTGTACAAACACATACAGATAGATACATGAGTTCATCCAAATAATATTCAATATTTTTATTATATATTTTTTTTACATTTATTGAAGCATCTTCGAAATATGCTGAAGCTACGTGAACCAGCACAATTTTTATTAATCCTGTAATCGAGTCATTCACTAATATTTATAATCACTAATACAATTTTCCCTCAGGAAATCCTGATATATAATGATATATAGTCCATTCATGTGTGTAAATTAGATACTGTAATACTGTATATGTGGCTATATGTTCACTTGAAAATACAGTAACTGAATACAGAAACCAACTGAAATGTTTACAGTAAAACATTCTATATGTCACACAGTGTAATATACACTAACACGACTCATCCCAGCGCTGGGCTAGAATATAAGGATCGGCTGTTTGAGGATGTCACGCGCTGCTCAGCTCAGCTCTGAGAGATTTACAGGTAATACTCTGGCTTCTGAAAAATAAACCACAAATACAGTATATACTTTATTATATATAGTATATACAAAATGCATCAATATAAATTCAATTATATTTCAATTTTGTATTTATATTTTTATATACATACACACTGCCACTCAAATGTTTGGCGTCTGTAAGATTTTTAAAAATGTTTCTGAAGGAAATCATTATGCTCGCTCACCAAGGCTGCATTTATTTGACCAAAAATACAAAAAAAAAACAAGTCAAATTGTGAAATATTACAATTTCAAACAACTGTTTTCTATTTGAATATATTTTCATATGATATTTATTCCTGAATTTTCAGCATCATTACTCTAGTCTTCAGTGTCACATGATCCTTCAGAAATCATTCTAATATGCTGATTTGCTGCTCAAGAAACATTTATTGTTTATTAATGTTAAAAACAGTTGTGCTGCTTAATATTTTTGTGAAAACCATGACTTTTTTTTCAGGGTTGTCTGATGTATGGAAAGTACAAAAGAACAGCATTTGTTTGAAATCTACTTTTTTTTTTTTTTTTTTGCAACATTATAAATGTCTTTACTGCTGTTACTTTTGATGAATTTAATGCATACTTGCTGAAGGAAAGCAATGGATTTTCTGTAAATCAGGGTCTTCACCTGAGCTCCTCCAGGGCGAGTTTGTTTCGTAATCTGACGTCCTCACTGATCGGGTACAGCACCAGGATCATGAGGCCTGTGGTGATACAGGCCACCGGGGCGGCGCCGATGAGCAGTTTGAGCGTATAGACCACTGGAGGGGGCTGTCTGCACGCGCCTGTGTCATAACCAGCAAACCTATAGACACCAACAATACATTTCAACACAAATACACCACTGTCTGTCATGATTCATCATTCCCAGCTGTAAATACTGAAAGAGTGATCTCACTGGAGACAGAGCGTCGACACTCCGAGAGAAATGCCTGCAGCAAACTTCGTGAAGAAAGCATATAGGGAGTAGAAGATCGCCTCGTGTCCTTTTGAGTTGCGGTTTGCCAGTCTGAAGTCATCCACTACATCTGGTAACATTGACCTGAGCAACAGGAAACACAACAAGGCGGAGGCATCAATCATCATCTCCATTAAACATGGGCATTGGTACCATAAAGCCAAATCTTCTTTGTAGTCGGCACATAAAAGCTGCAATTTATTCATTTGGGGATTTTCCAATCAACCCGAGTGTATCTTTAAAAACCAAAAAACAGCATGACCTTGCCATGAAACCTGTTATTTGGAGACTACTGGGTTATTAAACCTATGTATCCGAGGGGTTAAATCAAAGCTTAAAGGCACAATATGTAAGATTTTTTTAAATTAAAATATCCAAAAACCACTAGAACGGTGTTATATATTTTGCTGACTTGTGTACTTACATTATCCCAAACGTTCCGAAGAATGTTTAAATCCAGAGAAATAAGCGATTTTAACTAGTGACACGGAGTGTGTCCATAGTGTCATTGTGTCACCTGCCAATGTCGTCATAACCCCTCAATTTCCCTCAAGTTTTGTTTTGTAGAAAACATGGAAACACCAAAGACGCTTTAATATGTTGTGCGTTTTAATAGACAGGTGACGACCACACAGAGTAGCATTATAACAGAACTTTCAAATTGATTTCGTATGATAAAACAGCGATGCTTTACCCCACATACGAACGACCGGAAGCAGCGGAAGCGGTCGACTGTGGCATAATAAAAGCTCCGCTGCTTTCGAGTCGTGTGTCACACTCGTTCAGTGGCCGCGTTTCGCTTCGACGGCTTTCAGCCTCACCCTGCTTCATTCTACTACGTTAATAAATCATTAGCTCATCCATGAACATGATTTCTGCCTGAGTCCCGTCAGATTGCATCGGCTGTGGGGATGAAGACGACAACTCCCATGGTCATCAAACTACGCCTTTGCCTCTTTGTTTATTTTGAATACGCGCCCTCTAGCGGCGAAAAATTCCATATTGTGCCTTTAAATAACCAAGTTATAATCCTCTCTCTAATGCATGGCATAAGCTACATTTCTGAAGAAGATGAGAGTGATGCTGCCTTTGTCATTGCCACTGCGAAACTGATCTGGAATTGAAAAATCGAAAAATACCTTACTTCGTTTATGAGTAAAACAGTATTATATTTTGGTTTGTAAGACTCACCATGGTAACAAGAGCGAAGCAGCCACACTAAGCCCAGATGATACGGCCACGGCATATGCCACTATCAGATTAGGGATGAACACCAGCATCACCGTGAACGGCATGATCCACTGCACACATGACAATTTAAAAGAGGTCACTGAGTGTTACACAATGAACATATTGCATTGTACCCGCTTTAAAGGGTCATGAAACCCCAGACTACTTTTTCTGAGATTTTAGCAGAGGTGTTTGTGTTGCACGTCATAGAAGACAATGTTAGCATCCGATAATTTTAACTGTTGGAGAAAACTGGTTAATTTTAAGCTTTTTTGCGCTAGTTTCATCTTCCGGGTTTAAAATCTACATTGTGTTGACAGTCACAATTTGTGACGTGGCAATGGACTATAGTACATCGATGACAGGTCGTGTCTATTAAATTATTCATGAGACTGCGTGTTCTTATCCTATGAGAAGACGGCTTCACTTAATTATTCACAACAGCATGTGTTGATTGCTATGACAGATGTTTCAGACTGAGATGACATTGCGCACATTAACTGAGAGAAACATTCATGGATCGAAGAAGAGTGTTTGTTTTGCTTTGTAATAAGAGTTCGGCACAAACGCGATTCATTCACTTCATAACCGTTTACAGCTAATGTGACAACCAAACCCCCCCCCCCCACCTCACTGGGTACTATACAACGCCACCAGGACCCTCACCCCTTAAAAGTTCTCAGAGTGGAAGGCACGTTTATTATGTATATAGTTTTCGATTGCGAGTGCAAATGGACGGGCTTTATTTTGTTTTTCAACTCGATGGCGAGCGAATGAAACTTTGTCGAAAAGTGTGTTTTTTTTTTTTTTGGGGTGTTTGTCTGTCTCCCCTCTTCCCCCTCCACAGCACGCCACGCCCACTTTTTTAGCATTTTTTAAAGGGGTCATATGATGCCTTTTTTTAAGATCATTATTTTGTGTATTTGTGTAACAGAATATGTTGACATGCTTTTTTTTGTTCAAAAAACACATTATTTTTCAATACTGTACATTATTGTAGGTCCTCTATGCACCGCCTCTCTCAAACACATCGTTTTCAACAAAGCCCCCTCCTTCCGACAAGCGCAGTCTGCTCTGATTGGCCAGCTGACCCAGTGCATTGTGATTGGCCGAACACCGCAAGCACTCGTCGGAAAGTAAACGACCCTTACCATAATCGCGAGCTTCATCAAATAAATGTAAAGACAGAACCCGAAAGGGGAACAAAGTCGCGTGACAGACACAGTGATGAAGCTGGTATGGGTTTGCAGTACACAAGCCACGGGTAAGACAGCTGACTTCCTGTGTTGTGACCCCGTCTCTCTCTCTCTCTCTCTCTCGTGCTCTCTCAAGCACACACACACACACGATGCGCAAAACTCCGCATTTGACCAGTCAATAGCAAATACTTAAACTAATAACAAAACAGTAGCTGTTTCAGAAGCGCCAGATTGTCATAGCAAAGTCAGAATGACCTCTCCTAGGTTCACGAAACGGTCGTCCATAAAATGCATTGCTGTTCTGTTGTAAGTAATCTTAAAGATTCTAAATTTCTAAATTTCTACTTTCGGAAGGCCAAATAAAGTACTTTTGCTTTCGCCTAGAAACACACAGCGTCTACCTGACATGCTGCCTTCAACACTGACTGCGGTTACTGAAACCACGCCTTCTTTCTTTGCGTGAACATTTGGGCGGCATTATGCAAATATTTCCACATAGTGAGGTAGATATGTGGGGGCGTGTTAGAACGAGCCGTTTTAGGGGGGCGTGGCAGAGTCTTAACTTTGATAAAGAATATCTCTTTGGTTTTGAGACTTTAGTCTTTGCAACTTCAGGGATCTTATCTATGCACAATCAGCTTGTAACACTCCAAAGAGAAAGGAAAACTTGAAATCGCATCATATGACCCCTTTAAAACTGTGGTGAGAACTAGCCAGTGCTGAAATGGGGGGGTTTCATGACCCTTTAAGGTGAGATAAGTATGTTTTTAACCTCCAGAAACGAATGATGCATTTTTGATCTGACTCCGGTCATATTAGTGGTCCAGAAAAGGCCATTTAAATTGTAGATACGATTTTGAGATCACATGACCACCTGAATACTGTTCATTTAATTCTGGTTAGGCCCTTATTATCAGATACTTGCAGAATAAAATAATCATGGATAACACCTCTGCTTGCAAATTAGCAGTTTTTTTACATTGACATCATGTGATGGTGCTTTCATGCCAAGAGGTGTCAGTATACAGCTAAAGAACACTGTTGTACTGAAATCTGAAGTCTGGTCAATGATCATAATAGAATCCTACACTGAGAAAAAAAAAACACATCAACATCTTCACAATGAATTTGCTTGTAAATTTAACAAATAAGTACAGATAAATGGCAAGTAACACACTGAAGTAAAAGTGAAATTTTTAAGTAGAAAGACTAAAATAAATAGTATTTTCTTGTAAAACATTTGAATAATCTGTTTTATTTACATCTTTAAAAATGTATATTTTCAAATTTTTAGTAATTTTGTTAAGTGCTTTTGTCAGTTTTATTATTTTATTGTTGTTATTTTATATTTCTATATTATATTTCTAGTCATTTTAGTAAATGAAAAAAAATTCTAACTTTTTCTTGTCATTTTAATTCAATTTTTAATTGTAGTCATTTTTAATTCAGTTAATTGCTAAGGCAATTTCTAATTTCTAATCATTTCTAATTTTCTAATTCATTTTCAAATGTTTTAAGTTTTTATCTAATATTTGCATTTTATTTTACTTTAGCTTTACTTTGATTACTGGAAACAGTTTTAATAGTTTCGTAAAATAGCAACCACCGGTTTTTACATGATAAACTTTTATTATAGTTAAAATACCTCATTATTGTCATTCATAATATGGTAGTATCATTTGTTAACTTATAAAACTACTGAAGCTAAAGATCAATCGGATCAATTGGAGTCCTCCAAATCACTGATTAAAGAGATAGTTCACCAGTGTCATCATTTACTCACCCTCATGTTGTTCCAAACCTGCATGAATTTCTTTCTTCTGCTGAACACAAACTATGGCAATAGTCAATTGTTTGGTTGATTTATTATCTTCTTTTGTGTTCAGCAGAAGAAAGAAAGCCATACAAGTTGGGAATAAGTATGGCAGAATTTTCATTTTTGGGTGGACTGTCCCTTTAAGAAAAAACACCTGATAAAATAAAAATTACTGTAATGCCGCAGAAAGCTGCTGTTTTCTTCCCAAACTTCTCAAGGAACCACTGCCAGAATGGGATACTCACTGCGGCCGACATCTAGAAAGATATACAGTACAAAACTTCTGTCACATATTCACTTTACACAGACACAAATGAGAGAATAATAGAGAACTTTGTCTTTCTTTTAATGTCAGTGTGATGAGGAGCGCCAATGGCAGGACCGATTATCTACTGAATTAAGTTCATAGGTGTCTTCTTCACTCACCAGAATTGTCAAAACAATGTTCTGAAAGTGTTCTCGCAACTCCACCGCATATGTGCAGAACAGCACAAAGTTACTTTGTATCAACTGCAAAAGGAAACAGCAGTGAATAGAAATGTAAAACAGTACTAATGATAATCCAGCCAAAATGCTCTGATTAAAGGAATGCTTCAATCAAGGATTAAAGTTTTTTAACTTTTATGTTCCATCTGAAAAATAGCCTACGGGTTTGGAATGGCGAGTACATAATTCTTCGGTGAACTATTCCTCAAGAAAAGCGAAAGCTTACATTCTATTAAGTTTGAAACCTGAAGAAACAGTATATGCTGCTAATAAATATAATTATTCAGTTACATAGTTTGCTCCACACAACAACCAACTGAACACATCCTAGAATGACATAACTAAAAGGAAAACATGTTACCTGGATGGCCACGGATATGAACAGGAAAGCCGCAGTCAGAGTCAGGTAGGACCCATGCTTCATTACCAAAATAAAGCCCTTATGGAAAGGAATGGCCTTGTCCGTTTTAGGAGCATAGGGATCTAATGCAGACACAAAAAGTGGAGAAAGCTCAAATGTTAAACATGTTTTCTGCGGTCTGAAGCCATACAACAGCTCTGTGTCAGGCACAAAGTCAATATTCGCTTATATAATTTATATTTATATATAGGAAATCTGCGTGCATTCAAACCTGGTACGCACACCACATTTGTGAATGGATTTTGACCTGTTTCGGTTTGTTCACAAATTATATACACTACCATTTAAAAGTCTGGAGTCAGTAAAATGTATACTTTTATTCAACAAGGAGATACTAGATTGATGATAAATGACAGTAAAGACTTTTACATTCATCCAAACTATTTCTATTTTAATTAAATGCGGTTTTAAATTTGTATTTGTTAAAAATCCTGAAAAAAAATGCATCACAGTTTCCACAAAAATCTCAAGCAGCACAAGTGCTTTCAACATTGCTGATAATAAGAAATGTCTCTTGAGCATGAAATCATCATATTAGAATGATTTCTGAAGGATCATGTGACACTGAAGATGGGAAATTCAGCTTAGCATCACTAAGAACATGACATTCGAGCCAGTTGTTTTAAATAGTATAATATTACACCATATTACTGTTTTTACAGTCTATTTGATTAAATAAATGCAGCCTTGGTGAGCATAAGAGACTTCTTTAAAAACAGATCTTACAGACCCCAAAGTTATGAACAGTAGTGTATCTTTAGAAAAAAATAGGATATATAGCTCACAAGTCATATGGATGAAAAGGGCAGCATGCACTTTCTGCCGACTATCTCCTTTTGTATTCTACAGAAGAGAGTCATGAAAATGTAACTTTTTGGGGTGAATTAATCATACTTTTCCATTCGGATGCAGTTGCAAAACCCAAATTTATGCCACATGATTACCACACACGCTCACCATCGCTCTCTTTGACTCCCAGGAACATGACCACCGTACAAACCAGAAACAGCCCACCGATCACTCCGGCAGCTATCATGTACACTTCCTTCTGTAAAGAGAAACCGACCATGAGCGGTGATGGAAAACGTCTGTCAACACATTTAAATCTGTTTTTAATAACTCTTAATCTTCGGTTGTAGTTCTATTCCAGTACATGGTTGTCATGTTACAAATGATCATATTTATTTGAGTGTATCTGCTGCTTCAGACGCCGTACTGTATGGTCTTGTAAAGTTTGGCGAGCCCAAATTAGGCGCAACCCCAGAAAAGAGGAACTTTTCAATCTAATATCCCCAAACAGGAACTGCTCTGCCCTAAACAACCTCAGGATTGTTTGCTATTTTTTTCACAGACCGCGGCAAGCACTTCATTATTGTTCCAGATCAAAAGTGCCGCTCCAGAAGAGTCGGTTGGCGCACCCAACCATCCCGCAGAGGAATGCTCAATCACACGGAGCGTGGTGGATTCGGCCCAGCCGCCTCTGAGAGCCTTAACCAGAGAGACGCTCGGCAGTCCAGCTCCAAATAGCTGTGGCCCTTCATGGTGCTCCATCATGGGTTTCCACTATGGAACCCTCAGCCACATCCACAAGCCATGCTTGTCGGCTCACTCGCATGTCGAATTTGATTGACATTGAGTTCAGTGGCTTTCGGCTCGAAATAGAGTTATTCAGTCCACTAAATAAGCACATTTATTTATTGATTCTGTGGATTCTGATGAATATAAATTGTTCCACTGAAAGTAACACTTCAAAGTCCAAACTTAATTAGGGTTTGGAGGGTTTATGTTAAAATGATACTGGATGTTTTCAGGGAAAAGCCATTTAAAAAAAGAAAGAAAGAAAAATAATTTAGCACAGAGGCAAAACAGTTCTCTTTAGAACTAGAAACTAGAACTAGAATCACAAACCAATTGTGAAAAATAATAAAGTTTCTATCTATCTATCTATCTATCTATCTATCTATCTATCTATCTGTTACAAAAATTGTTACAAAATCTTATTGATCACAATTTATCGGTCATAAGTTTGAGGCCGATACGATTTTTTATTGTTTTTGAAATTAGTCTCTTTTAGGGATGTAACGATTCACTCAACTCATTTTGATTTCACGATTCAATTCGATTCATGATTTTCATTTCACGATTCGATTTGATTCATGATTTTTTATTATAATTTTTTTTTTACAAAATGAGATTTAAGACAAATTATAAATTAAATGTGTCCTTTTATTATTGCTCGGAAAAAATACTGTACGTTTCTTTGTGAAAATGAAATATAACACTATAATAATATACTAATATAGCACTTGCATATTATTGCTCTTTTGTTGGTTTTGATTGCTTCTATTGTCCTCATTTGTAAGTCGCTTTGGATAAAAGTGTCTGCTAAATAACAAAATTTAATGTAAATGTAAATAACAAAACTAAATAGAAATTTAAAAAAAAGCCCCAAATCAAATAAATAAATAAAACAAAATGAAAAATCTCTTCATATAAACAACAATAATGCTTTGTCGGTGCTATTTCCATAAATAGAGATTAAAAGTAATCATGATCCAAACAAAGATGATGCATACATGAAACATGAGCAGTTTTTAATCTAAATTTGAAATTTGAAGCAAAAACAGAATGGTTTGACTTCAGTTTTGTGAAACTATACATAAAAATATCTGCATGAAACTCCTCTAACTTTATTAAAAGTATGTCATCTTTTGTCAAATTCTTTAAAAAATTATATTTTATAAGCTTTTAAAATTTTTTAATTAAAACGACAGAATAAGAACAAGCAGAATAAGAAATATAAGTTACCAATCAAATTAAATCAGTATTAATTAAATTAATTTGTTGAGGTGGCACAGAAGAACACAAAAGTGGCTTGGTGTACTTTCAGACATTTAATGAGGCTCAGAAGTGGAACGAGTGCAATTAAATCCATAAATTCATTATGAGATTAATGTTTTAGATATAAAATTTTGAATATAGAAATTATTTAAATAACAGAAAAGATACTTTAAAAAATGAAACTAAAACTGCCAGCAGGTGGCGGCAAGTCTTATTTTTAATCACTGAATCATTCATTCAATTGATTCATTTGAACGTCTGTTTCATTCAGGAACGAAGTACGTGATTGTCTTTATGAATGGGTAATCATGAATCACTGACTCACTAGATTCGTTTAAAAACGCCCGTTCATTCATAAACGAAACATCGCTGTGTTTGAATAGAGACGCGCAGTGGCTCCGCTGTGTCTT
Organism: Sinocyclocheilus anophthalmus; assembly: GCA_018155175.1. Taxonomy (NCBI): domain Eukaryota; kingdom Metazoa; phylum Chordata; class Actinopteri; order Cypriniformes; family Cyprinidae; genus Sinocyclocheilus; species Sinocyclocheilus anophthalmus. The sequence continues at coordinate 248,974 of JADLZN010005524.1, read as the reverse complement.
TGTTTTAAACTATTTACGATGTCGAAATAGAGCAAAATCAGACAATAGTGTTATAGTAAGTCAATGTAAGTCACTTAATATTAGCTTCTTGTTTATTTAATTGTATTGTATTAAATCAGTATCACATTTACAAACTCCTTTAAAATCATTAAAAGCTGTCACTCATCTTAGTTCATCGTGATCTCATATTTATAATCAACAAAGCTCTCTACACTGCGCGATTAATCTCTTATTTACTCCGTCTACACTTTGCTTATGAAAGGATTCTTGAGATATGTCTGTGATACATTACTCAATGCTGCAAAAATACGTAAGTAGAAATCTTTGAAGCTCCCCTCAGCGATCACAAATATGATGATGATCGGGTCAGTCGAACTGGTGCTCCTAAAAATGTCATAGTCGCACTGTAGAGCCATGCATCTAGACTTTTCTAAAGACAGCAAGTTCCCCTCAGACATGGATTCATAAATACCCCTAAATGAATCGATTTTTCAACCGGCTCGCGGTTAATCGTTACATCCTAGTCTCTTTGTGCACCAAGGCTGCATTTTCTTTGATCAAAATACAGTAACAACAGTAATATTATGAAATATCATTATATTAAAATAACGATTTTCTATTTGAATATATTTTAAAGTGTAATTGATTCCTGTGACGCAATGCTGAACTGTCCTCCGTCTTTAGTGTCGCATGAGCCTCAGAAAAATCTTCTAATATGCTGATTTGCAAGGAAACTTTCTGTTTATATGTGATAATGTTTAAAACACAGTTATGCACTTTAATATTTGAGGAAACATGAGATGTTTTTTGCCAACATTCTTTGATAATAAGAAAGTTTAAAAGAACAGATTTATCTTGGTTGTACATTAAGAGTTCTTTATGAAGTCACCTTTGATCAATTTAATGAGTCCTTGCTGAATAAAAATATGAAAATATATACGTAGTGTTGCATAAAATGCATCAAAATAGAATTACATAAATTTAGACCCAAAGGGACTGCATTAAAGAGATAGTTCACCCAAAAATGAAAATTTGATGTTTATCTGATTACCCCCAGGGCATCCAAGATGTAGGGACTTTGTTTCTTCAGTAGAACACAAATGAGGATTTTTAACTCCAACCGTTGCAGTCTATCAGTATAATGCATGGCAATGGTAACAAAGTCTATGAGAGTTAAAAAAAACATGCACAGACAAATCCAAATTTCGTGACGACACAGTGATGTCCTAAGACACGAAACGATCGGTCTGTGCAAGAAACTAAACAAGTATTTATATCATTTTTTTACCTCTAATACACCACTATGTCCAACTGTCTTTGAGCGCGCACGGCATCCGATGCGTGAGTTGTGTACGTGCTCTGGCGTAGTTTACGCAAGCGCCGGAAGCGATCTCTTGCGCGTATACGTCACTCATTGTTTACACAGTGCACAGTCAATGTAGGTACGACGGCTAATAAAAATGGTACTTACTTGCGCTTATCCGGATTGTTCAAACAGACTTAAAACTAAAAGATTACATTCTCTCACGCAAACTCATTCTGGAGTGGTGACTTTCCACATATTCCCAACTTCTGAGCCTGCTCGCCTGAAGTTATGGTTGATTGCTCTTCGGCTGGATATCAACACACCCATTAACGTAAACTACGCCAGAGCACGTACACACCTCACGCATCGGATGCGCGCACTCAAAGCAGTTGGACATAGTGGTGTATTAGAGTTAAAATATGATATTAATACTGTTCGGTTTCTCGCACAAACCGAACATTTCGTGTCTTAGGACATCAATGTGTCGTCACGAGCCGCAGGGTTTAATTTGGATTTGTCTGTGCATGTTTTTTTTACTCTCATAGATTTTGTTACCATTGCCATGCATTATAAGACTGATAGACTGAAACGGTTAAAGTTAAAAATCATATGTGTTCTACTGAAGAAACAAAGTCACCTACATCTTGGATGCCCTGGGGGTAAGCAGATAAACATCAAATTTTCATTTTTGGGTGAACTATCCCTTTAAGAGCTGTGGTTCACTAATGCACTTCAAGGTCAATTTTAGAGTAAAAGTGTAACTGTGACACGTACAGCATGAGACAGGAAGTCCTGTGACAGTGCCAGGGATCTGATGATCTCTGTGCCACTGCTGTTTCCCAGGTGACCAGTAGTCAGGTTTCGATGCGGACAGTGCTTCAGAGCGTGTGCGCTCGCTACGATCTGACCCTGAATGGCGGCACCCACCAGCGTCCCGAGCACCTCCACCGTCATACCTGCACATACGCACGCACAACATCTGTTATTTGCATTTAAAAGCATTTCCAAACATGCACAGCTCTCAACATAAGCACTTGGCACGCATTTGTTTTTGGATTAATGGAGCACAATGAAATCAGATGTTGTTAATCTTCTAGAGCAATGCAAACACGGCTTTAAAGATGAACACTGCTGTGTGTCTAGCTGTAAGCTTACGGTAAGCTGTAGCAGAGTCTCTCTCCCGCTGGTCGGTGCTCAAGAACATGGTCAGGGCGGAATAAGGCACATGGAAACACTGCAAGAAAGATTTAGAACAAAGCGCAAGACAGACAGTGATTCAGATGGAAATCTTTATATGTGAACTCTCATTCTGAGCAATTATTTTTATTTACTGTCATAGAAAATATGCAATATGATATGATATGACAGCAATATGAGACGATATGATAAGATGTATACAAATAACTAAATGTATTATTAATAATAGTCTGAAAATAGTCAAAAAATTTGCAGTTGTAAAAGGAGATAACATTGAAATATTAATAAATGTCTGCAATATGCAATATATTGCAAATGCAATACATGGAAACTGAATAACAATATTATATATAAATATTTCAATACCAATAAAATATATTACAAGCTATATATATATTATATATATTATATTATATATATTATATATATATATAGATATATATAGATATATATATATATATATATATATATATATATACGTATATATATATTATCTATCTATAATATAGATATTAGATATATATTAAAGCAGCAGTTTAAGTTTTTTTAAATGAACTAGATAATACAAAACATTCTTAAATAGTACCTCCTATATGGTTTAGGCAATAAAATTATTTTTGGTTCTAATTGAATGCTTTATTTTTAAGATGTTAAGAAATTATGGAGCATTCTGTATGCTCTCATAAATGATGATCAAAAAAAAAAAAGGCAAGCAAAATGATGGGGGATCCAAAAGTTAGGACGTGTACATTTATCAGTGGTTTCATAACCTCTCATCTTTCCCATTTATACACCCCGTTATATTATGTTGTGTTATACATTTTTTCAACGCTATTCATTCCAAGAACAACATGTTCTGTGTACATGTGCAGTACAAAATCAATATTTATTGAAGTACAGCAAACCTTCCTTGAACTTGCACTGCAAACCTACTATAAGTGTGTACTACAGTCAGCTAGCTTTTCCAATTTACACGAAAGCCAAGTCAGCACTGCGGCAGACCAATGGGCCAAACGGCTACTAAAATAAATCTAAATGTTCTGCAGCAGTGCTTCTGTTTCTCAAGAGTTCCCTACATTGTTCATTTGACTTCCATTAAGGTTTTTTGATTCTGAGTAGCTTGAGGATTTGTTTATTTAAACATAAACCAAAGCCTAACTATGAAAAACGGACTAATTAGAATCACGTAAACTACGTTCTCATACATGCACGCTGGAAGCAGCTGCTGTTTCTCAGCCTTGTGCTTACAGACAATGAAGAACGCTAAAAGAGGAAAGCAGCATTTATCCCCTCTGGCGGTTTGGGGCAGGTCGTACCATATATTTATCAAGTAGTTAGAATGACTTTTCATTACAGTGTAGACTGCTGCGGTCAGAGCGGCTTCCCCACTCCAGCACTTATTGGCGGGTTTTACGGAGGACAGTATGGAGAGGGCCGTGCCAAGCCATAGTAACAAAAGATAGAAACACAAATAAATCATGGAAACTCCATGCAGACATCAAAGAGGCTGGGCTATAGATAACCACATGAACTTTTGTTGACAAGCTTTTTTAGCGAGATAATTTTACTTGAGAAGCCACACTGTGGAAGATACACTACCTTTAAACGTTAGGATTGTTTTATACATTTATTCCAAATTTGACTTTTATTGATACAGTAAAGACTTTCACATTGTTATAAAATAACCTATTTCTATTTAAATGCTGTTCTTTTGAACTTTCTATTCAAAAGAATCCTGAAAAAAATGTATACTGATTTCCACAAAAATATTAAGCAGCACAATTGTTTTCAACACTCATAATAAAAAGAGAGCAGCAAATCTGAAGTAATGACTGCTGAAAATTCAGGATTGCATCACATTAATAAATTCCATTTTTTTTTAAATATTGAAATAGAAAACAGCTATTTTAAATACTAATAATATTTCACATTTTTTATGGATTTGACTGTGTTTTCAGTACAAACAATTCAGTCTTGATAGGCATATCTTATAAAAAAAACATTTTAAAAAATCTTACTGAACGCAAACTTCTGAATGGTAATATATTATGCAGGGTTGCTTCTCAAGTCATTGTTATCTTGTTTTAGTTTTACTACATTTATAGTTTTTTTTTATATTCTTGTTTAAGCTCTTAATCCTTTCTCTTAATCCTTTTTTTAAATAACATGTTGAAAATGTTGTTTTTAATATATATATATTAGGGGTTATTGGGTTGTAGGATAGTCTTGGAGGAAGGTCTATATATTTTCATCAGTCCAATATATATTTCTCATCACAAAACCAAAATATCGCCAAGGTAAAACAGAGGCAGAATGAGATTTTAATGGATCTGCGGGGCATTTGTGACAACATGATGGATGGTGCTGTTAATGTGGTTTCTGGGTCATCTCTAAACCTGCGTTTAACATGAAATTACATTACAACATTGAAAACATCAAAGCAAAGGGTACTTACTGTGATGAGAGTTTGGTAGAGACAGTAAAAGCCCAGATACCAGATGAACCTCCCATTGGTAAAAGGTGGGACAAACCAAAGGTAGAAGTAAGAGACCACCATGAATGGAGTGCAGCCCACCATCCTAGAGAAGAAAAGGACACAAAATGCAATTAAGTATAATCAGCATGCACATGATTCAAAATGTGGAAAAACATATTTTGGGACTATATTTCTGGCAAAGGTTGTTTGAAGGAATCAAGGCAAGTCATGTGGGCACAGGAAGCCTGTTAGGAGGGAACTAAATAACACTGTCTTCAATAGATGTCCTGTTGTTTACCTGATCTCACATTTTAGCTTTTGTACTAATCAATATAAGAGCAGCTTGAGTGTCATCTTAAAGCTACAGTGCACATTAATTGCAGATGTGTGCATCCGTGTATGGTTGCTGTCTCTGTGTGAAAAACAGCACAGTGTTTGTGAGGATGCTCTTGCTGAAGGAATAATCATCTACACCGCTGAAACGCAGGCCACACAACCACAGTGACAATCTGACATGGTCGTCGTGTATCTCAGCAGGGAGGAATTCTGCGGCATTTTTTTTTTTTTTTTTTGCAGGATGTGGGGAAAGTGTTGGCCATTCATAATTCATACTGATACAAGTCTTCCATATAGCATTATGGGAGAGGCAATCAGCTGCAGGCATGATCCAATGAAAGAAGGAATAATTTAAATAATAGAGCTGAAAGAGCCTTTTCTCAGAACGCAGTGAGCCAGCTAAATTATATAGAGAATATTCTAAACATTTTTTAACATAATTTATTTACAATATATTTACTAATTCTTAAAGTAAATGCAAGTAACTTCAAGATGGTGATGTATCTTTTCTGCATAAAATGTTTAACTCTACATCTACAAAATGATGAATAAAGAATGTGCATTGGGTGTGTTTTTGCTTTTTTATGTTTTTACTCAATTTATGTAGGTGCTGTACAATACGATCCTTCCTTTTCGACACTACACTAAACTAGCGAAATGTCATTGTCCTCATAGCGCCGTTACATCTTACTTGTTAATCAGGTCAACAAAAAGAATGAATGAATGAATGAATAATGGTGATTATGATTCCAACATGTCACTCACATACATGATGTGGTTGCTAGGGCGCTTTGGGTGGTTGCTATGGTGTTGCTTTGCAATCGCTAGAGTACCCAGGGTGGTTGCTAGGGTGTTGCTATGCAGTTGCTAGGGTGCTGGGGTTGGTTGCTAGGGTGACGCTACCCAGGGCGGTTGCTATGGTGTTGCTATGCAGTTGCTAGGGTACTTGAATGGTTGCTAGGTTGGTTTGGATGGTTGTTAGGGTGTTGCTATGCGTTTGCTAAGGTACTCAGGGTGGTTGCTAAGATGTTACTATGAGGTTACTAGGGTGCCCAAGGCAGTTGCTAGGGTGTTGCTATGCAGTTGCTAAGGTACCCAGGATGGTTGCTAGGGTGTTGCTAGGATATCGGGGTGGTTGCTAGGGTGTTGCTCTGCAGTTGCTAGGGTACCCAGAGTGGTTGCTAGGGTGTTGCAATGCGGTTGCTATGGTACCCAGAGTAGTTGCTAGGGTGTTGCTATGTGGTTGCTAGGGTGGTTGCTTGGGTGATTAGAATGTTACTAACATGTTGTTACCATGATTAGCACGCTACTAACATGTTTCAAGCATGTTTCTAGCATTATTAGCATGTTATTAGCATAGATATAAGTAGATGCCCTTTTAGCAGCTGTTTCGATGGGCCGCTATACGTAAGCCGTCCGCCATATTGGAAGATGGCGAACGCGTCAACGTATCTGGAGCGGTCGAATGTGGCATCTGTACATATCTATGGTTATAATGTTGTTAGCATGACTAGCAAGTTACCAGCATGTTTACAGCATGATTAGCACGTTACTAGCATGTTAATAACACTAGCATGTTACATACTAGCTCACACAGATTTTCAATTACAGTCGATTCAACTTTGCAACTGGATCTCATGTTAAACAATAACTAGGCTAATAATATTTTTGTAAATATTTGAATGTTTTTATATATAGACCTATATTTCAAAATCTTCCGAATATTACCATTATTAATCCATGCAGCAAAACTCTGTTGTGAATACCTATAGGCCTATCTCTTTGTCATTTGAGTCTGACAATAACGGAAAAAAACTAAACTGTTAATAGGCTGTAATGTGTCACAAACCAACAATATAAATCACTGAATGGGTTCATTACTTAAAACTGACTCAGTAAGTTCAGTAAGGAGTCATGACGGCTCTGAATGAGTGAATTTGAGGTAGTTTGGTGAATTTTATATGAAAAGAACCAGGTTATAAGAGTCATTTTCCACTGTATTCATTTGTTGTGGGCAGGAAACACTGGCACGCACTAATGAGATGAAATCTGACGAAACTCAACGCAAACCCTTCACAAATGTGGATTTCAAATTATTGTTGCACATTTTTATTATATTTTGTCGCATTTGGCACCATTTTAGTCACAATCTACAGCCCTGTTTCCCATATCTCCGCTTCAGGAGTGAGACTCGTCCCACAGCAAGTAGGTATCGTATGTTTTGGGGAGTGCTGAATCTCGGCTCTCTCCCTGGCCTCGCCCCCACCCCCTACCGAGATCTAAAACTCCGTGACCGTGCCACCTCCTCCACCGACCTCTCAACACACACCTTCCTCCGCTCCAACCCACCCCGGACCCCCCCAACACACCCCTCCCACCCACCCTAGGTTCCTGGTGCCACTGTTCTTTCCCAAGCACGGTTCCTACATCGCCTCGCCCCATGAACCTTCGCAAAACACCGATGTTAATTTTCCCCCGAGGAATACACTCACAGTGTCAAGCAAACACACTCCGCAATACATCCAGCGATTACCCCCCTATTGTGACCTTCTTGCGTAATGACGATGACGTCGATCGACGGCCAAACCTTTGGGCCTCGCGGGGACCACGCTACAGACTGCACAACTAAGCAGCCCCCCTACCCATGACAGGGAGAACACCATGTGTGCCTGCTGATTGGTCAGCCACAAAGGCCGCCGTACGGAAAGCGAGAGAGCAGGAAAGATGGGTTAATGTGAACTGGAGAGAGCCGGACGGTAGGTAAGGTTTACGCCCCAGACATGATACTTTAACTCTCGGGGCAACTGGGGCACGTGGACGCTGCAGGGAAATATGCAGAAAGTTGCCCACGAGGTCCAAAATTTTAGACCCTAGAGACCAAAAGAGTCACACCAGTATTTTCAAACTAAATACACGACACATCTTACCTCACCACTCGAAGTCTTTACCCAGGATGCTACCCAATTTTCTTATATTAACACCCCCAAATCTAGTAAGACTTTTTATTTAATCTCACAACAATGTCAGTCTCTATTTCCATCCTTACTTAAAAGATTTTGACCACTGCTAATGTGGTATCATCAAATTTTGACACCACCCTCCACCATACATAGTATACAGCCACAGTTTCACAAACCTACTTATTATAAAATGATAAGGTATAAAAAAAAGTCCCCCCCAGAATACTAACCGACCACGCGATCTGTTAACACATCACACCTACCGCTACTAATTTAACATATTTTTTCTCTTCAGTTATGTTAGAACTTTTCTTGGTTTTAAAATTCCTAAAATTTAAACACATAATTATTACACAAAAACCAGAATAAAGTACACGTTACAACTGATCCAATTACATAAATAATAAAAAGTAAATATACGTTTGAGCTGTTAAGCATCGTTATGATTATAAATTGACAAAAAATTTCTAAATATTTTTAAATATGCTAAAACAAACACCAGCAATTTTAAGAAACGTCAACTAAATGTGATTAATAAATATTTAAAAATTCATCAACAATAAAACAGTATGCTGTGTTAATATATCTAAGTTTTCCTCATTTTGTTGACCCCCTACCTGCAGAGTTCCCAACATGCTCCCCCCAAAGAACCCGCCAATTTTTCGGCATAACTTTTTCCCTCACACACCTCCGCCGACATCCCCCTCAAAACTGTAGTGGAACTTCACCTCACACTCGAGTCGGCATCTAACAACAGGTGGTCCTACCACCATGTTGACGCTCATCTCACATACAAAACTCATCTGCACCAGCTTAAAATGGCTCTATACGCGGACAAAAAACAAGCCCTACGCCTATTCCACCTAATCCTTCACCCCGCCATCCAACCCCAACATCACACTTGTCACCGTGTGCATACCCAACTCATCGGCTGACCGCTACTCTGTTCAGTCATTCCTTTGAAGCGACTTAGCCCCATCGACTCGTCCATCTCCTGTTCTGTCTCTTGTGTTGGACAGCTTCTACGACCCACCATACACAGGAGACCCACGCACGACCCACATGGCATGGACTGAGATGTCCGCATGATTCTCACGAAAAACCCCCATTAATACCCTCGACATCCCCCCCCCCAGCCAACCACCCACCCCCTGCCTGTCACCACCAGAGTCCTATACTGGGCGAACCCCGACACGGTCAGACACTCACATCTCGGGTCTGTCGCCCCAACCCCCTTAATTCCTGAGACAACACATGGGTAACACGCACTTCAGATTTGTAATTACGCCCCATTAAGAGGCCACCTCGCCCAACCGCCCAACTTTTCCGCGGCACGCTAGATGCCATTTATACTTAAGAAGTAGTGTTATCGTGACTCAATTGATCTGGAAGGGCCACACACTAACTTTTTACCCGACATACCCGCCACCCCCCCCACCCGCCCCCTTTAACTGCTGCAACTTGTGAGCTGTAAAACAGACCCGGAAAAAAACAAAGTCTCCCCACTCTCCATAACCAACTCAACCATGCATTAGCCCATCTTTTGTCTTTGCTTTAGCAGGAAGACATCCCACCACATGGGGTCGTACACTGCCCCCGCCCCTTGACGACACCACCACACCACCATGGCGGCTGGAGGGGTAATCTGTCAGGCATAGCAAGAGAACGTGACACATACATAATGGAAATCTTATTGTTCCACCCCTTGTTCAGACGAAGCCCAACGGTACCCCCCTGCTTCGAACCAGTCTTGTCATCAACAGTATTAAAAGATTTATCAGTCTTTACCTAATGACGTTGCCTTCTCTTCCACTGACCACAATGTGGTAACAGGGTTGTCTTACTCTGTGATTCAAATGCCTCTACCTAACTTCTTTCGAAGTATTTCACGCTAAGATTCACAACAGTCACCTCCAGAGCGCGCCCAGCCATTTACACCCAGCTAGGCCCAATGTCAAAGTAGCCACCTCTATATTTGAAGTGATAGACTGCTGGTGGCAGTCTAGTCCCGGCCGTATCCCGGAGGCAGCCGTAGTATCTTCTCCCTACAGCATGGACAGACAACCCCGAGTTTGCACTCACCCAATAGAGAGTACTGGTCATTCTGTATCCCGATGAGTCTGAAACAAAAACGTCCTTGTCGTCAGAAAATCAAGATCCAACACAAATAGTATATTTTGGCAGGTACAAGAAAAATCCTGTCTTAGGTTAAATTTTGAAGCGATGGGTGCTTTTTCTGGTATGGCAGGCCTTTGCCGCGAAAGATCATTGTCCACTAATATCGCATCGCCATTATTATTTGAAATCATACATGAGTAGTATGATACGTAAACATACATACAAATTATAGATAATCTAGTGATAAAAAAAAACATTATGTAGTAGATAGGTGATCTACACCCCCAAGATCTATCTATATAGATATATATATATATATATAGAAAGACCACACCTATATTATATATATTCTATATAAATACACCACTATATATCTATATATATTAGATACATTACACACACAAATACCGATTATATATATATATACATATATATCTATTAGGAGTGCGGTCAAATGGCCATAATCGCAATTAAGCGCTCCAAAATAAAAGTTTTTTTACGTAATTATATCTGTCTGTACTGTTATATTATTATGTATATAATAAAGACCCACACATCAATATAGATTTTGAAATATTTACAGGTATAATTATATTCATATAAGTTTATATTAGATATAAATATATTGTATTTAATATATAAAACCTTATTTTTTATTAAATTGTACATGCATGGGTGTGTATTTATATATAAATAATATACACAGTACACATAAGTATTTTGTGTAAACAAAAACTTTTATTTTGGATGCGATTAATCACGATTAATTGTTTGACAGCACTAATATATATATCTATAAAATGGGGATATGCAGATGTTCTGATATTCCAAAACAATTATTTCCAAATAAAAATGTCTTAAAATTGTTTACATTTATTTGCATTGACTAAAGACTAAACATTGTAGAGTTCAATTGCTGAAATAATGTGACTGCTGTCTCAAATAATGTGCTGTTAAATATATCATGGGGTTTCTACCTTTTCACTTTTATTTTCTTCAAAGTAATTCATCCTGATTTGATGTAGTCTGGTACTTGATTAGATGTGCTTGATTCATCTCCATGTGCTATTTTATTGAGTTTTCTGGGTGATAATCACAGCATCTGTCTTTGGACTCCCGCTTCAGAGTTTCTCTTTCTCCAGCATGTGGGTGGGATAGATTGAAGGGGTCCTCAGCCTGAGACCCTTCAAAACCACAGGTAATATTGAAACCAGATGCTTCCACTGCTGTGAGTGACGGGGTATTTGATCACAGAGAACACCCTTAAATAAAGCTTCTTCAAAGCTTCTTTTAAAGAACACTTTTCGCTGTGTAACATTCTAAAGTTGCTATATGGTTCTTTAAAGGTTAAGAAAAGCTATTGGTCTTACATTATACACTAAAATGTCCTTTAAAATAGGGTCTAATGTACTGTGTTAATAAAAAGCATTTTTCTTATTCATTTTTTTCACAGGTTTTTCCCCCATATTTTCAATTAAGCATAGTTTTGTGTTATGTTTTAGGGGTCAAAGGAAATAAAGGTAAACTTAACAGAAAATCTAGCATTACATCACTTGCTCACCTATGGATCCTCTGCAGTGAATGGGTGCCGTCAGAATGAGAGTCCAAACAGCTGATAAAATCATCACAATAATCCACAAGTAATTCACACGATTACACGATTCACAAGTAATTCCATCCATTAACATCTTGTGAAATGAGAAGCTGCATGGTTGTGCATTTGTAACAAATCCATCAAGATGTTTTTAACTTCAAACTGCTGCTTCCGGCTATTCATATTAATGCTTTCTCTAGTGAAGAATTAGTCTTGTTTGAATCAGGAGAGAAATATGCACAAATCAAGCACTTTTTACAAGCCAAAACTGTTCTAAACAAATATGTTGGTAGATTTTGATGTGAGAGGACAACAGGGGATGTTAGTTTTTTTTTTACTGGAGGAAGCGTTATTATGGATTACGGACTCATATTTTAGTTAAAAATGTCTTAATGATGGATTTGTTTCTTACAAACATGCAACTTTTCACTTCACAAGATGTTAACTGATGGACTGGAGTGGTGTGTATTACTTGTGGATTATTGTGATGTTTTTAAATCAGCTGTTTGGACTCTCATTCTGACGGCACCCATTCACTGCAGAGGATCATTGGTGAGCAAGTGATGTAATGCTAATTTCTCCAAATCTCTTACCACGATTAAACATTCCTTTACCACCTCCCTTGGATGGCTGAGGCGGAGTGTAAAATGCTTCAAGCCAAGTTACCCTTCATTTTTTGCCCGCTCACAAACTTTCATTTAAAAGTAAAACCACATCATTAAACTGCACTTGCCATTCAAAGGGACCCAGCAATGACACAATGGAGAAAACAGGCGGAATAGAAGCGCGCAGTTAACTAGTAGTGATTATAAGCCTAATGAATAAGAAATACGTGGTGCGTGTGTTTTGAGTGGTTTTCTGAATCTAAAGCATTTCACACATTAAAAAGAACACTGACTCCTTGGAAAGCTCTGTGGATAAGGCAGAGTAAATGTGTGTTTTTGAGGGTGTGTGTGTGTGTGTGTGTGTGAGTAGAAAAAGTGAGGGGGAGAAGATCTTCAACACTAAAGGGAACCTACCGCCGCTCAGAGCCATATATTTACGAGAGAAATCTTGGAGACAGTCAGACAGACATTTGGTGCTGAAAATACTACAGAAGTCAAACACTCCTCTTTTGAGTTGTTAACTCATTCATCCGCTCAATCAAAGCCAGTGTTTGGCATGTCCACGCCAACATGCACTCTGGGTACCCTCGCAGCAAAACAACCACAGAGGGCAGGAACGATCGCTCTTCAGAAGACACTGTAATTAACTCGCCGGGTTTCTCCCCGCCGTTCTCAACTACACCACGATGAAGAAAAGATGAATGACTTCTGAAATCACTGAAATGTAATTATTCTGATAACTCAGGCAAGGAAATGAAAAGACTGGATATACACCCAAGTCTATTTAATCTCAACTCCGATGCTTCTTTGAATTATTCCTCTAAAGAAGGAAAAGGAAGAGGATTTGATGGTACTGTGCTTAGCCTTGAGGCTGATATTAATTCTGGTTGATCTCTTACTAAGCGTGACTATTGCTATTGCACATATTGTGATCTGAACAAACTCTGTACAAATTCTTAAGTTCTGGAAAGAAAACAAAAAGCCTCTTTTTAATTTGTATTTTTGAATACTTGCTTTCTGGTAAAAATATCACAACACTCTTAAAACAAATTCATTGTGTAAGATAGAAAACTGGTTTTGAGAAACTTTATTTATTTATGTACTTACTTAGGCTACTACATTGGCAAATAGTATTGTCTATAGTGAGCGTAACCCTCACTAGATTTTTAGCTGATTTTAATTTTTAGACAGAAATTAATACTTAGACATTTTACTGGATTTTTAAAAAAAAAAATCCCAGACTTAGAATACTGTTCAACAAGATTTTTATTTTTTATTTTTGAAATGTTTTTGAAATAACTCTTATATGCAAAAATACAGTACAATTAAAATAAACGTTTTATAATTCAATATATATAAAATATATTGATTCATGTACTGCCCAAAGCTGAAATTTTCAGACAGTCTTCAGTGAACATGATCCTTAGAAATATGTAATGTATTCTATTCTAATATGCTGATTTACTGCTCAAAAATTTGGAAAAAAATGGAAACCGTGATATGCTTTTTCCATAATTTTTTGATGAATAGAAAGTACAAAAAAAAAAACATTTAGCTGAAAAGAAAACATTCTTTTAGTTTAATAAATAAAACTGTGAAATCATGTTTTATAACTTTTTTTACTGTCACTTTACTGACTAATTTAATTAATTCTAGCTGATTTCAAATATGAATCCCTTCCAAAATCACGAATCTTACTGACTGCAGACTGAGAATCTTATAAAGGGTTCTCTGGATTTTGATTGGCAGACATCCACTTAGCAACCATCCCAATCACCCTAGCAACACCCTACCCACAACATTCTAGCATTATGGATTGCTGGAATTCTCACAAAGTTTATTTTGGTTGCCGTTATCATGATGAACAAACAGGAAGTCATCGAGCTGAGACAAAATATCTGACTTCCTCACAGATTGAAAACAGCTACCATGATAGCAGCACTGAAGTGTGGGAAGACATATGAAGTGGACATCTATAACTGACATGAAGAACAAAATGGAAAAAATAATATTTGAATATCACAAAGCTTGTCAAAAACATGTCTGGGAAACGTTTCACCAAAAAAACTATTTAAAAAAAAAAAGTATTTTAAAAGGGAAATTTGCTTAACGGTCATTAAAATCATGTCTTAATTTTGTTAAAATTAGGCATAATTTTCATCACGCAAATTCAATTTTTTTATCTTCTGATTTTGGAGTGAAATGTGAGCCGGACCCATGATTTTAGTGAGTGCTTAGCCTACTGCCTCACAGTTGCTGCTCTGTAAGCTGATTTTCACTGTGTATGTTTGCGTGAGGATGAATCTGGATGACATAATGAAGGGTTTAAGGCTTGATGCCCAGCGAGATTTGAAAACACATTTTATCATTACACTTGCAAGGTCAAATTCACCCTGGACTTTCACCTCCAAACTGAATGCGATTGCTTTCCTGCAGAGAGTGCGATAAACAATATCAAGCTCTCAAAACCCAAGACTGGCAAGTGTAGCAATCATTTCTTCATGATTGTTGAGGCAGATGTTCTCTTACGGGGTCTCAGTAGATTCAGACTGCACTCATCGGTCTGTACAAACACGCCTGACAGTCTGACCGATCTTTATTAAGACATTCACGCTGGTGATCTGACACAAGAAAGACTTGTAAATCTCACAAAAGTCACCCATGATTAAACTATTCATGCTACATGAAGTTATTTCAAATAATACTGCAGTTAATATGTTCAAAAATCAAGGTATTACCATGGTAACATATCCAAAAATCCATGGTAGAAAGACATTTCCACTTAAAATCTTTAACCTTCCACTATGAGAGTCTCCATCTTTCCTTTTTGTGATGGCGTGTGTGAGAACAAGAGCTCTCCATTAGTGTGTTTTCCATACATTATTGACACACGACTACCATTTTCCCTTCGACCAGAGGGTCAGCGCAGAGGAACAACACAGCACAGACTTTATTTCACTTGACAGATCATGCCTGACATTATTTTTCCATGGATGAAGGTCATATTGCTTCCAGAACTAGAGGTACAATGTCTACAAATATTATACGGTCTTTTAAGCAGAATCAAATGACAATTGCATGTGGAATTAAACCAATATTTGCTGTCCAACATCCAAAAGGCAAGCATTTATATATTTCATCTATTAAAAAGAATCTGAGAATAAACATGTAACAGTGAAAAGCTTTTCATTTACTTTCAACGCACATTATATCTGTTTCTAACCCAGCTGATAATACACTGTCAGTCTGTGGCACGTGGAATTCGGTTCTGATTACAGAAGTGATTTGTAACTGGTGCAATGGTTAAACTTGTGTAATCTTGTAATATACGACTTAACAGCACTATGTACTTGTGGGTTTACTGTCTGCCTATCAGTGCTACGCCTAAACAGCCTTTGGGCATGTGTGTTGTTAAAGCATCCACGAAAAACATTCCATGCTCTCATTAAAACATGCCATTCCGCATACTTTCATAACGTACAGATGCAAAAAAAAAAGAAAAGTTCAGAGCGGTATCATAACAAAAATACATATATATTGGCACCTGCTCCCCCCTACTGAGTGTTCATCAACTCCATAGTGTGCCTGACACTCAAATATGATTTGTGCAACCCAATGCAGTCACGTTATACATTTTTTTGACTTGAATAACATTAATATAAATTGAGATGCAAATTGCAAGCTAAAGATCATTAGTGGAGTATATTAAAAAGATATTGCAATATGCAAGCACATAACTAATGCAGAAAAACTCAAGTGTGCATCACATTGCCTTACCTGTGGTGGAACCTTGGTGAAAGCAGGTTCAGGGTGCTTCATCGTGACTTTGTCCCCTGATGTGACCCGGGCTTTCTCCCCCTTGGCCATGGCAGCCGGTGCGAGGGGTCCAGAGACAGCAACTGAACTCTCTGGCTTCTCAGAGCTGGCTACAGCTGTGCCTGCATCCATTCCCATACTGCAGCAGTGAGAGGATGGGCGGGGTTACAGAGCTTCAGAGGCCACATACACAGACGCTTTCCAGCTGTCACTCACAGATGTGAGCCAATCAGATGCCTCGCTCTGCCAAAACAAGCTGCTTACCTGAATCTGATACAGTGTACATTCCTATGCTGTTACACTGACACTAAAAACACTAAATAAACACATATGCAAAGTAAGAGTTGCTTAAGAATTAAATTACTTGTATGTGCTGAATATACAGTTAGCCTAACACAAAACATAACGTTCACTTTTCCATCAGAAATACCTTGCGTACGTATAATGTAAAAATGTTTTGTCATCCAAGCAAGTGACATATTAATTTGATTAAATAAAATATTGAATACACAGACTAATGAAACGTATCATGGTTATACCATGGTAATAGACACAGACAGACAGACATATAGACAGATAGATAGATATGATCTACCCTGAGTGATGCGGTGAGCTATCAGCTGCTGCAGCGGTGCATGAACTGCGGGTTCATTCCATCACTCACATTCACTGCAGCAGCAGCACGTTCAATAGATGTCATCACAAACACAGACGTGCGGCCCCTACAGGACAGCAAACACAACTCACAGGATCCTAGACCTAGTGAGACATCCTAACTAACATGGCAGTAAATAAATCAAATTATTAGCATACAGGCATTTTAAATCTAAGTTGTAGTGTCATGGCATTGCACCAAGGCTGCATTTATTTGATCCAAAATACAGCCAAAACAGTAATATTGTGAAATATTTGTACTATTTAAAATAGCCGTTTTCCGTTTGAATATATTTTAAAATGCTATTTATTCCTGTGATGCAAAGCTGAATTTCCAGCATCATTACTCCAGTCTTAAGTGTCACAAGATCCTTCAGAAATCACTCTAATTTGCTGATTTCAAATGAAAATGTCAAGAAACATTTCCTATTAGGCTATTGTCAAAAGTTGGAAACAGTTGTGTACAATGTTTTTCGGGATTCTTAAATGAATAGACAGTTCAAAAGAACAGCATTTTAACAGTTATTTTAAATTGTAAAAATATTTTCACACTATTGTTTTATGCATAAACCACAAACAAAATGCATAAAACCCTTTAGTTTCACACGAGCCAAACTGACTTAAAGAGGTGATTAGACAAGTGTTTACCATGACTTTAAAATACAGATTTATTTATTAACTGCTCACAAACTCCCAGGTATACACTTGCTATAAAGTTAATTAAAAGATTAATAAATACGCTTATCAGGCCTGATGGTCAGACCTGGTCATATCAACCTTAATATACTCCAGAAATTCCTGACATTCAGCCCACTGGCCAGGAATCCAACCATATGGTTGGCATTACATGTAAACGCATTTCCAACATTTTGTGCAACGGTAAACAATATGTGGACATGAACAGGACGTTTAAAAGGACAGTTGGAACAAGATTCATATGGAACAACAGTAGAGACTAGAAATAGTAATTACACTAATTCCTTGAATGATTAATAGATTATATAGTGATGAAAATGGTTTGACTGAATTGCATTGCGGGTTGATAGTGGATCAACTTAAACTACCCAAAAACTGATAAAGACAATCAAACTATATGATTTCTTTCTTTAAATGCACTTCCAAAATATTTAAAACTAATAGGTCAGAAGATGAATCCAAACGCATTCACACCAAAAAGCAGCATATTGATCAGAAAGTCACCTAAATTTCTACTTATCCTCTCGGTGAGCGTTTAAAACATGTTAGAACCCATTTACCCCCCTTTGAAGTGAGAAAAGGAATCAGCATATCTTCAGTAGGTTTATTGCAAGCAGAGGTTTTTATAACAGAGCCTCTGTCTTAGGCAAAGTGCATAAAACATTTACATTTGTAACTTAACGGTTCACAGTAAGACATACTAGCACAGATGATCGAACACAACTCCATTAAGCATCATGGCAGCTTCCATGATCTGAATTCTACATTGATCGGTGTAAACATGTATAATAGTGAAGGTTAAAAGACTTGGCTTGTGCATACTGCATTGCATTAGAAAAGGCCAACACATCCAACTGTGAAAGAACATGACGAGAAATAAAAAATAAAACAAATAAAACTTTAAAAAAGAATAATTCACCCAAATATGAAAGCACTGTCATCATTTACCATTTTTAATCACCCACTTGTCATTCCATTTTGACTGAAATGTAAATTGTTATTCACTGTTTATCTTTTCATCCAGTGAACTTGCTGTGATCACGGAGTCAGTCAACTTGACAACCATTTCAGTCTGATTTTTCATTTTTTGGTGAACTATTCATTTAAATCTATTTGTGTTGAGTGGCCATCTATAATGTCTCAGAAGGGTTTTCAAAATCAGGCGAAAATAGAAAAACAAAAACCACCGGCCTTTATGGTTTAAAAAATAATGAAAAATTTCCTCACCCTCAGGCCATCCAATATGTAAATTAGTTTGTTTCATCAGATTTGGATAAATTTAGCATTGCATCACTTGCTCACCAATGGATCCTCTGCTGTGAATGGGTGCCGTCAGAATGAGAGTCCAAACAGCGATACAACATCACAATATTCACAAAGTAATCCAAACCTATAATCATCAAAATCATATAAATATCTTATGAAGCGAAAAGCTGCATGTTTGCAAAAACAAATTCATCATTAAGGCTGTAAACTGTTGCTTCTGGACAAAATACAAGTCCATAATCCCAAATTAATTTTTTTTCTCTTTCGTCCTCTCACATCAAAATCCACTAACATATTTGTTTAGAACAGTTTGGCCGATATAAACAGTGCTTGGTCTGTGCATATTTCTCTCCTTATTCAGACATGATGAATTTTTAACTGGAGAAAGCAATATCATGGATTAGAGGAATCTCATTTTATGAATTTGATGTTACAAACATCTCAATGATTGATTTGTTTCTTACAAACACACAGCTTTTCACTTCACAAGATGTTAATTGATAGACTGGATTCATGTGAATTATTGTGATGTTTTTTATCAGCTCTTTAGACTCTCATTCTGACGGCACCCATTCACTGCAGAGGATCCATTGGTGAGAAAGTGATGTGATTGCTAAATTTCTCCAAATCTGTTCGCATGAAGAAACAAACACATCTACGTCTTGGATGGCCTGAGGGTGAGTACATTTTCATTTTTAGGTGATCTATTCCATTAAGAGAGAAGGATTAATGAAATGTCTCTCAAACGTGTGGGATCAATAAATCTGAGTCTCTGGTGCAAGCAGGAACAGTCAGGAGTGACCAAAAGGAGCTTGTGTGTTGAGAGGCCTCTGAACGATGACAGCATTTGCTAAATCAGCTTCCTTTAAACTCTGACCCTCATCTCTCAGCTCTCGGAACGGCAGGGATGTAGTCAGGATGAAAGGAGCGTCCGTTCTCTGAGCCTGCTCCACAAAACGCTGCACATCACTGATCCTGGAACAATTACATAAAGGCCAACATGAATGCATCTTCTGAGGGAGCTTTGCAGAAGATGCATTCATGTTGGCTCCAACATGAATGCATGTTGGAGCATCTTAGCAAACATGTTCAAGTCAGAGGCATGAAATCCTTACATGTGGTGACGCAAACGTTAAATCCAGCGTAATCTGATTTGATCTGCTGCAAAGTCGCAGCTTACGATTCTTCCATTTTACCTTGTGAGCTTATATTACATAAATGATGAAGGAGAATTATGTAAGAGCTTTTGAGGGTAGGATTTCAAAACTGGAGCACCACAACATGCCCAGGGTGGATTCGGACAATACAATAAGAACATTCAGACATAATCATGTCTAAGGCCTGTAACCTTAACTTTGTCCAGTTTATAAAAGCATAGTACACTAAAGAATGCATATTCAGTTATAGTTTTTTAAGGTGATGCTTCGTGGGGCAAAGTACAAACCAAAAAATGCTTCCATGCATTTAGACCAAATAATTGGCTGCAGTAATTGACGGCGTCAAATATGGAATATTACATTTTGCTTAAAAAAGTCTTGATAACCAGTTAATGCCATATATATATATAAATAATAGTGCTGTCAAATGATGAATTAATCGCATCCAAAATAAAAGTTTTGGTTACATAATACATGTGTGTGTACTGTATATATTTAAATGTATATATAAATACACACACATACAAATATATATTTTTAAATATTGCTGTCTTTACATGTCTATATTAATTATATAATTTTATAATATATAAATATAATTTATGCTAAAATATATATACATGCATGTGTGTGTATTTATTTACATAATAAATATACACAGTACATACGCATATATTATGTAAACAAAAACTGATTTTGGATGCGATTAATCGTGATTAATCATTTGACAGCATTAATATGTATATACTATATTATATATATATATATAGAGATAGAATATTTATATATATATATGCACCACACATACGGCCATAGATGTAATAATACTCTATATAATAATACTACATAAGTTGATAAATATCATCAAAAAATTTAATATTACATTTTTAAACATTGTAAACAGTTACTTCAACTCTTTTTGCAATCAATTTATTTAATTTTACAACATTAGGGCTGCAAAAAATTACACACACTTTTAAGATTTTTTTTTTCTTTAGGGGGAAATATGACCCAGATGTGTTTTCAAGAGATTCACCTTCTACGAGCATATGATACTCACCGATGGCACAGATTAAACCTCTGCACGAGACGCTGACCGTCTGCCAGCCAAATCTGGAGGGAGGTCACGGGGAGGTCCTCATTCAGCTTCACAGCCGGGAGAGGAGGACCAGAACAGTCCTCATGTATCGACCGAGACCTGGCCACCAGTCGCGGAGCCACGCTACAGAGGACAATCATTGCAACTTAATCAATTTCTAAAGTATGGTTAAAAGCCTAACTTTGTCCAATGAACTGCAAGTATTGTCATGTGATTTCACATGTGATTAGAGGGTCAACTAACTAACACTAACATCTGGATAATCCTTGACACATTTACAGACAAATCATCTCAGAGTAGAAGTGTTTCGAGGACACCTAGTGGATGTTTGTGGGAATAACTATGACTAGATAAACTACTCAAATCTTTCATTTTATTACTTTACAGCACGTACTTAAGCATCGCTATTAAGCCTTCTCTTCAGGTGTGAAACTTTACAGGCCAATTTAAAACACTATAAACCAGAGAGGATCTGCTACCTTCCCAGTCTGTAACCTCGGCCTGTAAACGGGTGAAAGGTCTTTTTCTTTGGGACATAAGCTTCATCTTTCATGTCCTCCACGTTGACTTCTAGTTCTTCATCCTCAGCTCTTCCTTCAAGCTCCAGAGGCAGCTCACTTTAAATAGAGGATATTTCGATTATTACAAAACTTAAAGATTTGATTCTGTCTGCATGTCATCATTTGAGGGGAAAAGTGCAATAATGATAATAGAATGGGCATTTTACACCTTTGCGAGAAGTAGAATGTGAATGCTATAATATTGCCACCGTGACAATTATCAACACTGCTCACCCTCTTTTAATGGCCTCCAAGAACTCTTGGTTTTCTTCTAGAGTGTAACTGCGTAAATCTTCATCGTTTACCGTGAAACCATTTTTCCACAGTCTCACTACAATCTCCACCTGAAAAAGTTCAGCCATGAAACTTAAGAAGCCAGAAGAGCCCTTGAAGATTTATTATTTTTTGCCGATGCTAGTGACTAAGAAATGACACACTTAAAGGAATATTTCACCTAAAAATGAAAGCAGAAAATGTACTCCCTCTCAGTCCATCCAAGATGTAGATGAGGTTGTTTCTTCATCAGAACAGATTTGGAGTAATGTAGCATTACATACTTGGTTCACCAATGGATCCTCTGAAGTGAATGGGTGCCGTCAGAATGAGAGTCCAAACAGCTGATAAAAACAAACATGCAACTTTTCACTTCACAAGACTGATTTGATCCGCTGGAGTCATGTGGATTATTGTGATGTTTTTATCAGACTCTCATTCTGACGGCACCCATTCACTGCAGAGGATCCATTGGTGAACAAATGATGCAATGCTAAATTTCCTGATGAAGAAACAAACTCATCTACATCTTGGATGGTCTGAGATTGAGAACATTTTCAGCTATTTTTTTGTAGTTTCTTCTCAAAGTGACATTGCATTGATGTAGCTAGCTGTTAAGCCACAACATTTTTATTTTAGGTAACCACCAGAATGTTCTGAACACAACTGCACACAAGAAGTCTCGTATGAACTGTCTGACCTTTTTGCCGCTGCTGGCGACACTGCTGATCTTCTCCACCTCATCGAGCAGGTCCTCCACGGAGAAACTGGATCTAATAGGGCTCACCTCCTCGTCGTCCTCCTCCTCCTCTTCCTCATTTTGTGCCCCTTCACACCTAAGAGCTCACAAAGGCAAGAAAGTGTGATTCATTTTAGATTACTCCAATTACGAACATGCAGTAATGACGTAATGTAACTGGCATGATAATGTTTCAAGATGGATAATGGACAGCAGTGTATAGCGGACTTACCATGTGTCATCTTGAACCCTTTCTCTTGAATCAATATCTCTCATCATGACTTCTTTTGTTGTCCATCTTGCAACACAAACATAAGCGGGCATATATAAGTTATAAGGGATGGTGCAAGTCAATGTAACCACTGCACCAGTGCTTCCTGAATAATTCATGGAGCAGGACTTTCTGTGTGAGACTGACAGGTGCAGGAAATTCTCAAAACATTGATCGGCTTTCATACCAGTCCAGTAAATCAAGGTAAAATTATGTTTCAACTGACCAGAAGTGACCAATGATACACTGATCAATTACAGCTGGTTCTTTTAATAGAATAAGTATTCAATATAAAAACATATTATAAAAGGAATACATATTAATATATTTCATAAAAAGAAATATTGCAAAATATACAAACTATTTAACAACAAACCCTTGCTTTTGGACATGTGCCAAAGATATTTCATGAGTATTAATCTGATCAGTATTTAATCAGCTGCTCATCCTGACATCATGATGCAGTAATCTATATGACAATAGGCTTGTTTGAGATGCGCCTCGCCTCGCTAGCAATTTTGGGCCTATGAAAGAATACTAGGTTGGGCCCCCTACAGCACCAAACATATACTATATCGCCCAAAGTATTGGGACACCCCCTTCTAATGAACAGGTTTGACTACTTTAGTAATTTCCACGAGTACAAATCTTAATGTTTAAGCATATAATGCTATTCTAGGGAATTGTGTGCTTCTAATTTTATACCAATAGTTTGAACAGGAGCACTTTCTATTCTACAATGGACAATGCCTCGGTGTATAAGCCACGGCAAAGGTAAAGAAAAAAAAAAAAAAAGATCGATTCAGTCGGTGTGGAAGAACTTGACTGGTCTGCAGAACGCCAAGTCCTAATCCCAGCTGAAGACCTCTGGTGTGACTTTAAATTAGGGAAATACAATAATTCAATATCAATATGTATCGCGATAAAAAAAATTTCAATAACGGTGATATGATTTTTAAACACATTTCCGATATACCGTGTTTCCCATACATTGATTTATTTGCGGCGTTTGACTTCGTTGAATAAACATAAGCACTGCACATTTCAAAATCAAAACACGTCGCGGCTGTTTATATGAATGTATCTCTGAAGGGAACGACTGTCTTCAGAATTAGTTTAGATGGCATTTTTATCGGATAAAGTAGCGTGCATGAGCGGAGCTGCTTTGTTTACAGCCATTACTGGAGAACCCGTTAGTTCTGCCGCTCTCACAGCGCCTCCTGCTGGCAGACAAGCAGTTTGCATTTTCAATAATAAACCCATTTCCAGCAACATGATTTTGTTGTTGACACTCATATGGCTTTGGAAGCAACTCGGAGCATGTTCATACTCGTTATCCTGGTTAATGCACATTTCAATCTATAAGAATAATCAGCCTACACTACCAGTCAAAGGTTTTGAACTGCAAGATTTTTAATGTTTCATAAAGAATTATCTTCTGCACACCAAGCCTGCATTTATTTGATCAAAAATAGAGAACAAAACAGT
This sequence comes from Sinocyclocheilus anophthalmus, assembly GCA_018155175.1. Taxonomy (NCBI): domain Eukaryota; kingdom Metazoa; phylum Chordata; class Actinopteri; order Cypriniformes; family Cyprinidae; genus Sinocyclocheilus; species Sinocyclocheilus anophthalmus. The sequence continues at coordinate 224,363 of JADLZN010005524.1, read as the reverse complement.
AAAATTGTGTAATATTATTGCAATTTAAAATAACTTTTTTCTTTTTTAATATATTTTAAAATGTATTTTTTTCATGTGATACAATGCTGAATTCCGAATCATTAGGCCTACTACAGTCTTCCGTGTCACATGATCCTTCAGAAATCATTTTAATATGCTGATTTGATGATTACAATATTTAAAACAGTTGAGTACTTTTTTCAGGATTCTTTGATGATGAGAAAGATCCAAAGATAAGCATTTTCTGACATAAAAAGCTTTTGTAAACTTCTTACACTATACCATTCAAAAAGCTCTTAATGATTGAAATCACAGGAATAAATTTATAGAGCAAATAGAAAAAGGGTTATTTTAAATGGTAAAATTATTTCAAAATGTTACTGTTTTGCTGTATTTTGGATCAAATAAATGCAGGCTTGGTGAACATAAGAGAATTCTTTAAAAACATTAAAAATCTTACTGATCAAAAACGTTTGACTGGTATGTTAGCCTATAGTTTGAAGGTAAAAATATTAATAATTAATAAGGTGAGTCTGAGATTTATTTGACAGTGATTTCACATGGCTTGTTTGTATGAAGGCTAAATACCAATTAAAGGTGAACATTTATTTATTTGCGCCCTTTTTGTCCTAAAATATTATATAGTTTTATAGAAGTAGGTTTCATAGAGTTGGCAAATTAATTTTTCATAAGTGTGTAGGTACAGACATCTGTTGTGGCCATTTTTATGAGGCTTTTTTAATAGTGTTCATATCGATATCGGATTATATCGTATCGACCGAAATTAAGAAAAATATTGTGATATAAATTTTGGCCATAACGTCCAGCACTAATTTAAATGAGACCTTGAGCCAAAAACTCTCACCAAACCCAATGGACTTGTACATACATATGGAACAAAGTATTGGGACCCCCTTCTGAGAAACAGAAAAAGCACTTCCAAAATGTGGCATCAAGATGGAAACATAAGAATGTAAATGGTTCAATTGTATTTCCATTTTTGTTGCCCACAGTTTTGGAGTGTCTAAAGATTGATCCGCAATGTACCAGTCAGTGGTGGTGGTGGTGTTTTTGGCCGAGGTGCATTAAAGTCACACCAGAGTGTCGCTGGGATTAGGACTCTTTGCGTTCTGCGACCAGTCAAGTTTTCCACACAGGACTGAATCAATCTTTTTGAACCTGCCTAGACACAGAGGCATTGTCGTGTTAGAATAGAAAATGGTCCTTTCCAAACTGTTGGTAAAAAATTAGAAGCACACAATTCCCTAGAAAAGCATTATATTAGATTTGTACTCGTGGTGCAACTGGACTAAAAGTAGCAACCGGGGTTCATTAGAAGTGTGTCCAATATTTTGGTACTATAGTCTACAAGCCAACCTAGCTATTCAAAATCTTTGTCTGCAATTTAATAATATTGACCTATTACTTTGCTATTGCTTTTGACCATTAGGTATCAGTAACATAATTCATTCAGAACCTGTTCTATGGACATAGACTTTCTGTACCACACTATTCTGCTGCTATGGAATGAGTTTGACTACTTAATCAGCTATATTAATAGAAATGCTTCACTGGGGCAAACAAAAAAATCCTACAATAAATAGGATACCCCGCATTGCCAGCAGTATCCAACATTTCTTAATCATGATCTTACTCAGCTAAATGTGACTATTAGCTTAACAGCTGTATTCCTTGTTTGCTAGCTACCCATGCACATACAGCATACAATGTTAAAAATGTTCTACATTATGAACCTTAACCCAAAAGCCTTTAGCTTCACACACTGTAGATAATTGTGACCCTGCCTGTGGAAACCCAGCTAAAAAAATTTTTTTTAAACAGTGGATGAGTAATTCACTCCTTGATTTGCTTAATAAAAGCCTCTTTTGAGATCTTTTTGACAGACATGTTTATTGTGTATTATTTTCAATGTGTTTATTGCTAAGTTTAGTGTGGCAAACGGTGGCAAAATAGAAGCGCAGCCGTAATTCGCATGCAATGTATCTGGTTGTGCTTTCTGCTGCTGCTCTGTAATCAGAGTGTGAATTTGTAGATTTTCTATAGCAAAACTAAAATGTGTTTAAAACTGCGACTGCATAATGGGGGCGGGGGGGGGGGGTGCTGCGGTTCTTGATTCTTCTGCGTTTGCTCGTCAATAGCGCGGTATTGACGTATTGCGGTTTATCGCGGACAGCCTAGTTCAAGGTCCAGAAAAGTACCAAGATGATCGACAAAGTAGTCCGTGTGACATCAGTGGTTCAACTGTAAAGTTACAAAGCTACGGGAATACTTTTAGTACGCAAAGAAAACAAAAATAATGGGAATAAAGTCGTTATTTTTGTTTTCTTTGCGCAAAAAAAAGTATTTTCGTAGCTTCGTAACTTTACAGTTGAACCACGATGTCACACGGATCCTTTTCGTCATCTTGGTACTTTTCTGGACCTGGAACGTGGTAGTTACCTTGCTGTCTATGGGAGAGTCAGAGAGCCCTCAGATTTCATCAAAAAAATCTTAAATTGTGTTCCAAAGATGAACAAAGGTCTTACAGGTCTGGAACAACACGAGGGTGAGTAATTAAGGACAGAATTTTCATTTTTGGGTGAACTAACCCTTGAAGAACGGGACAGTTCTCTCGAAGTGGAGCAGATACCTACGAGATCAAAGGCGGATATCGCGTTATTCTCACTCATGTGAGGTGCTGCGGATAAACATGATATCATTTCAGTTCTGTTGCTTTATATGAAAATAAATTTGATGAACAAGACACCCAAAGTGTTTGCTATTTAATTCCATATGAAAGGCGTATTTATCATCCATTTTTACTTTAATACAAACATGTATTTTAGATTTTTATAGAAAATGACAACAATCCCATATCTCACACAGAGATCACACTGCCATCGTGTTTGGGAATATTCATGCATAATTTAAACACATAATCACATGAAATCAGAAAAAACAAATACAACATTTTAGAAGAGAACGCAACATCACGGTTGTCTGAACCAATGAGCATTAAGATGTGTCGTCAGATTTTGCTCATCTCAAACAAGCCTAATATCTTGTCTACTTATGTCCTCAGTTTATGTTATCAAACGTTTTGAGGTCAAGCTCTGAACAGTAATGGTACCCACATGCATGCTTTAAGCACTCTATTCACATTCACTATAACAAACGGGTCAAAAGCAGCATAATAAATGACAGCAGTGCGCCAAAATTACGTAAGGCCAGTGTAGAGAGCACGCAAGCGCACTGCGCTCCGTTATAACAGCAAACACGCACTTAACCCATAGCATGTCACTTCTGTATGGCACATTAATTATTCCGATTGTAAAATTGTAGATTGTTACCAGTATAAGGCTTCAATGGTGTCGTAAAACCGTCTCTTTAGCTCGTAAGTTTCTCACAGTTGTCATGCCGCTCCGTACGCTACGGCTGTCCACCATTCCTGTGACGTCTCCGTCACCCGGGGCTAGTTCACGCTCAAACCGGTGCGCAACGTTTTGCTACGGTTTCCGGTTTGAACGACATGTTTCCTGGAAACGGTGTGCAACGGGGTTTAAGATACATTCAGTCTTTTGTCAGCAGCAGCATGTATATAAACCACAAGGTATTAAAGAGACAGCTCGCACAATCTAATTAACATCCAAATAAATTCACAAGAGCAAGTATATTGTTTGCACATGTTTATTTACATTAAAGGCAAAATAACTGAAATAATAAGAGCACAAGTATAGATCTGGAACTTCTTTAAGTCTGTCTAAATATCATTTAGTAATTGCAATGTGTTCTGGTCCATATCGTTTCCTTAGGAAGGTGTGTTAGACACTGATTAATGTAACATAAAAATACTATACATATTTATATATTTTGCTATTGCATTGTGGAGTGACACTTTCAAAAACGTATATTCCTCTGAATATATAATGGTAAATATTACAATATCATAGCACAACAACAGTGATCAGCAATGATGATGAGCCTAATACTCACAATAAAAATAATAAGGTCATATAGATCATAACACAGTCTCGGAGGTAAGAAGTGGATTATCCTTCACCTGAAATGTTTGTCTTTTCATCCTGAAATGCGAGGCAAATGTTGGATCACAATATTAGGAACCACAGTTTCCACAAATCCCTTCATTTGATTGGGATGTTCTCTTTTATTCTGGACGGCAAGGGCAGTGACTGTAAAATCGAGCATATTTTGCAGTATTAAACACGTCTTATTTATTACCGATTTCAATTTTGTGTTTTTGTTTTTCACCCCCCCCCATCAGGCTCCGAAAATTCTTCAAAAGAACACAAAGAATGGCTTTCTCAGCTGCCATAGTTGCAACTCTTGCGTCATCAGAACAGGGTGTTCAACGCACCACCGTTTCTGTTTTAAAAATGTTTTGTCGGGGCTGAACGCAGCCCCGACGTAACGTTTGTGCACACGTTGCATTGACATCACGAAAGCCAAATGAGCTTGAAAAGGTGTTATACTCTGAATTTTGAAACAATTATTGAGAAAACTAACAAGAAATTAAATTTGTGGTTAATGAGGGACATCTCAATATTTGGGAGGGTATTATTGTCAAAGGCGGAAGGTATATCTAGATCTGTCTACACATCATTATCGTTAGATGTGCCTCCCACGATTATTAAAGATCTAGATCAGATTCTTTATAAATTTATTTGGAGAATTTTTTTTAAAAAAGGAGGTAATTTGTAATCCTAAAGAGCAAGGGAGACTGGAGGTCATAGATTATAATACTCTCAATGACACTTTTAAAATTAAATGGTTGATAAGAGTTTATGAAGAATAGAGAAAGTCCTTGGAATGTATTTCCTAATTATATATTTAATACTTAATGGAGGCATAGACTTTTTGTTGAAATGTAATTTTTCTGTTGACAAAATTCCTGTTAAATTGACCGGTTTTCACAGACAAGCCCTGTTAGCAAGAAAATTGATATACAAGCACAATTTTTCACCCCACAACTATTTCATATGGAATAACAAGGACATATTATTTAAAAACAAATCTTTATTCTATCATACTTGGTTCAAGGAAGGTATTCTTTTAGTAAGGCAGTTAGTTAATTCCCATGGGTACTTGTTGTCCTGAATTTCTTCAGGAATTCCAACTACCAGTTAAACCAGGAGAATTTGCTATTGTTTTTGACACAATTCCAAAGAGTGTGATGTTACTTTTAAAAAACTGTATCTCAGAAGAAATCAGCATGGTTCATTGAAAATGTCGACGTTTTAAAACAACAGTGTAGCAATAAGATTATAAGGAATGCTCTTTATTCTGTGTCCCTACCTGCAGCAAGATTTTTTTGGTCTTCTTTATTTGGTAATATCTCAAATAAGCCAAATAAGTTTTGTATCAATAACAAAATTAAGGAAGTGTCTTACAAAATACTTCATCGAATTTATCCTGCTAAGCATGTTTTGGAACGATTTAAGCTTAATATTTCGTATACCTGTGAATTTTGTGGTCATGGAAACTATTGGCATATTTTTTTTCATTGTATTTACTCAAGATTATTTTGGAAGGATTTGGAATTCTATATTAACAGAAAAATAGAGTGTATGATAGAAATGTGTATATTTGATGTACTTTTTTATACAGAAAACGAAAATTTGAATTGTAAAGAACAACATATTATACATTTGTTTATTCTGTTAGGAAAATTCCATATACATAAGAAGAAGTGGGCTCAATGTAAACCAAATTTTGCACATTTTATAAATTACTTTAAATTATATGTAAATCTCTTAGAACAAACAAAAAAACAAAAAAGCATTGAAAACATGTAATGCCCTGAAAGCATTGAACTTTATGTAATTTTATTCCTTTTTTTTTTTTTTATTTTCTTTTCTTTTTTTTCTCTGGCAGCTAATAATGTTAATTTGATAATGTGAATATGTAATACATCATGTTCTTGTGGCATTGAATTAATAAAGCAAAAAAAAGGGAGACAAAAAAGGTGTTATACTCTGGTATGAATATAATGAGTTGGTCACTGAAGGAGCTAAAATTAACAGGCCGGACGTGTGTGTTTCTCTTGGCTGTGATAGTAGGGCAGATGGGTCTGTTGTTTTAGTGAACTTAGCTGGTTACAGAAACAAAATACTTAATAACATTTACTTTTACATTTAGTAATTTAGCAGACGCTTTTTCCAAAGCGACTTACAAATGAGGACCATGGAAGCAATCAAATGAGATGCAAGTGCTTGCTATTACAAGTCTCATTAGATTAATGTAAAAGTCTGTGAAAGTTATTTTGTGCCTCTTTGGGATGGCACACTAAAGCGACGTTCACTTTTTGCATGAGCGAAGCGCCACCGCTGTTCTAGAGGGCACATAAGTCTGAAGTAATGAATTCAGGTAAAGGGGTGCAGAGCCAGTGGTTGTTTTGTAGGAAAACATTAATGCCTTGAATTTTATGCGGGCAGCTATTGGTAGCCAGTGCAAATTAATAAACAGAGATGTGATGTGCATTTTTTCGGCTCATTAAAAATTAATCTTGCTTCTGCTTCTGGATGACGTGTAAAGGTTTGGTTAGAACCCTGGATGGAAAGACCCTGCCAAGAGGAGCATTGCAAATTAGTCCAGCCTGCAGCCCATCCTGGACAGAACAAGAGCTTGAACAAAGAGTTGTGAATCATTGTTCGTCTGTGTTTTGCCCTTTAATTGGTTTTATTTTTGTTCCCAGAAAGAAGAAAGAGGCCTGTCTTCTTGCTGTTGAATAAAGGGTATCTAAATCTGCAAGCGGGGCAGTCAGGCGGGGGGTGGGGCAGGGGCAGTTTTTTTTAACAATTTGTGGTCTTGGGCCACCGGCAGAGGAGGAGCGAGAGGAGAAAAGTCAGCTGATCATCAATCCCAGAACCCAAGGTTTCTGGCGCAGTTTTTGAAAGGAGTTATGGTTATGATGTGCCTAACTGGATGGTGGAAACTGAAATTGTGATGAATTGAAACGAGGGGTTGAGGAATTCACAGCAGTTTATGTATCTTGGAAAGGGTTGAGAGTGAAGTTATGGTCTCATCAGCAAGAATGTCTGTTAGACAAGACTGAGAGCGAGCAGCACGCTATCGTCGGGATCATCAGGAGGGAATAATGAGAGGTTAGAGGAGTGTCATAGCATAGCAGTGATATGAAAAGCCGTTCTGAAGACAGAACAAGCAGACCCTAGTGATGCCAGAAGACAGAGAAAGAGAAGTGGTCACAAGAACGGAGCCCTTTGTTTGTTTGTTTGTGACCCTTGATTTGTGATTGTTGATTGAGTTTTTGATTCTGAGTGAGGCACCACCAGAGAGTAGTAAGTAGTAGTAGTTTTAGAGGTTGCGACCCTTGGACAACCTCACCTCTCCAAGATATCTGGAAGGACCCTACTGAGAGCTACACTCAAACCATGGAAGGTGGTTCCGAGATGGCCCTTTGCCAATAGAGTTGACAGGGAGGAGGGAGGATTGGTGTGGTTAACCATTTGTCAAAAAAAGCAGTGGCAGATCCTCGTAAGATAATATTGAAGATTTGGAATTGCTCTTGCCGTTTAGGGCCTTTAAACAACTGTGAGCCAAAGGCAGTCCGGTTTGAATTTTGATTGTTTTTTTTGGGTGGAATTGAGTTTGATGTGTTTTTTTGTTGATGATTTTTTTGGAATGTGTGATTTGGTGTGAATTTTTGTGTTGAATGTTTGATTTTTTGATTTTTGACTTTTTGTTTTGGAATGATTGGTTGATTTTGGAAGTGTTCATGATGAGGATTTGAATATGTTTGTGGCTGTTTTGTTTTTGACTTTTTTTTGGTTTGTCTGATGTTTGTTGACTTTGTTGTTGTGTTTTTGCTGTTTTTTGAATGTGAATGTCACTTCTGAAAATTCAGACTGGTTGCTCGTTCAAGGAGGTCTGTGGTCTGTCTTGTTATGTGAGAGGAGGGAAGGAAGGCAGGCGAGGAGAATTAGTTGAACCACAGCCCTGTACTTCTTTTATTTTTTCTTTCAAGGGTTTTTGCAATGAAAGGAGAGGGGCAACTGACTGGGTCTGTAGTTCCCCCCATTTTCTCTAAAAGAGATGGGTTAATTATGTACAGATTATGTATGTATTGTATGGATTATGTACAGATAAACGCTTCTAGAAGTGATTTTTAATAGCACACATCACCTGACCCTATAGCTGACATATATTACTGAAATAACGTCCACTATAAACTTGTAAACGGCCAATAAAGTGAGCGGCCGGCCACGCGTGCTAGCCAATCAGAAAAGTTTGAAGAAGCTCTCAGCCAATGGGGTGAATTTAGGGCGGGGCTATCAGTTTCATCGACCAATGGAAGACGGGGAATGTTCTGGGAAACCTTTATGGCGGAACTATGACATCACTTTGTATGCGGATCGACTGTTAGCATCGCACTGGTTCCCTCGACAAAAAGCCAATGGGATTTTTCCATAGGCTTTTGTATTATCGCAAAAAATAAGCTCTGTTCAATCATAGTTCATGAAACTTACACATTTTGTCCATCAAGATAATCTTCACAAAATAATATAACTTTTATGAATTTTGAAGCCAAAATAAGAGCGCCAGAACTTAAAAGCTAAACTTAGGCTATAAACGAACTACACCACCACAGTCTCTCGCCTTCAACGTCACCACCACCATGCTCCCGACAACTTTTCAAACTTATTTTTAACAAGTTCAGTGAAAAGGATTTACTCTGTACATGAATTTTAATCCACGCTATATGAACCTTTTCATATAAACTGGAATAAAAACAAAACTAGAGCCAAACTAAAACTGAAATGAGACATTAGTAATAAATAGTATAGTGAATAAATGAAATGATCATAACTAAAGGACATATGAAAGCACGTATTTCTGTACATTTCGAAATAAGGTGCATTAAAAGTGAATAAATCTTTGATTAATATGAATATTTTAATTAAAAACGCGTCTCCACGTACTATTCAATAAAATTCTAGTGAATTTAATCTATTAAATAACAGCAGAGTGAGCGAGTTTTTGGATATGGTAAGATTAAACTTATTTTAGTGAATAAAGTACCACATTTCAGCTATCGTTTTGTTAGGATGGGTACACAGAATGCTATTTTATCCTTGCTTCAAGAAAACCCTCAATGTTTTCAAACAGCTGCTTGTGGCCGTAAACATTTAATTTTATCGTGGCTTTAAGCACTATGCATCATTAAAGTTTCACTTTCACCGTGACTAAGCCGGTAAATGTGGTGTTTACATGGAATAATCATATTATTTTACGTTGTGGTCCGAACCCAGAGTCTCCGTATCAGTAAGCGATAAAACGATCATCTTCCATCCGAAGACAAGTGTTGCATTTCGGGGCAAAGCAAAAAAAATAAAAAATACATTGTCGAACAACAATATAAAATGCAGTAAACAGTTAATTGGTTATTCTACAATTAATTGTACAATAAAATATGCTACAATTGGAATATACTGTAAATTGATAAACTGTTCGGCGTGATATGACATTTAATGTCTCCGACAGCGTCTGTAGTCCCTTTTAGCAACTTGTTAGCAACCGTCTTTTTAAAGAAACGTAACAGTTTTAAAAAATCACAAGTGGGGTGTAACTGGTGTTTTATGACGAAGAATAAAATGTAAACATATCTCGAGCTTGTGTGAACCACGGACCTTATTTTAGGGTATTTAACCAAACTCCCATTCAAAAAAACCATTGACTTTGGGACAATGGAACTGGAAGTGCTAAAATGCTAACTCGCTTCCGGGTTTTTGCCTACAAAGTGACATCACAGTTCCTATGATCATTATTGTTGTAGTTCCGTTTGGTGCCACTAGTGGAGGATGTAACACACACACACACAACACACACACACACACACACACTAACACTATCAATAACGTTTTTTTAAGCCAAAGATGATCACATTTAGGGTGTTTTTAAGTGCACTGCACTGACTCAGAGTCAAACCATCTGGTTGAACTTGGAAATGAAATGACTTCTCTGCTATAATGACTCAAATTACATTTTGCCTGACAACTTGATTAGAATAAAGATGTTAGAGTACATTTGTACGGGATGAAAATGTATTAAAAATTCATACTTCATACATTCAATCTTACATGACTTTCCAAGAATTTAGATGGTTTTTCCAGGACTTTTTATGATAATAATCGCCATCCTTTTCCGTTCCTGGAAGTCCCTTTGAATGTCCCTGACATCTTCAGTTTTTAAAATTATAATAATTATTAAAATAAATTGTATTGAAAGGTGACATATCATGAAAATCTGACTTTTCCAGGTTTTAAGTCCTATAATCAGGTCCCCGGTGCATCTACCAACAAAGGAAACGTGAAAAAGATTAACCCATGCAGTAACTTTGTTTTGGTAAGCCTTTTTCTGCCTGAAAAAATGAGCGCGTCTGATTGGTTGCAAAGGGATCTCATTATAATATCACCGCCCCTTAATCTGTAAGTTTCCACCCACGGCGCGAGATGGTCCTCACAGCAGAACACAAGATCCAGGGGGCACGGTTGGATCCAGAGCCAACTCCTCCCACCTTACATATACCTAAACCTACCAATCTCCACCCCCTAGATGTGGATCCAACCACGCCCCCTGGATCTTGTGTTCTGCAGTGAGGGGCTACTGGACGGCGCCGTCATTTTCATTTTGCAAACGACAACGGTGTACCAGCTCTAATGCCATGGCGAAAGTTTGAGCAAAACATGCTAAATGTTCTACCTTAGTCTGCACAGACGAGCACAGAACACTATATAGAGTCCCAGCCTCAGAGGAGACAAGAGACAGTGGATTTATTGTTGATTACTGTATATTACGCTTGCACACGTCTAAAATAAATGCGATTTATTTCCCAGTTTTTTGTATCTCTTGTGTTTTTTTAATGTAAACTTGTGTGGGAATGAGAACTTAGTTTAGTACTCACATGCCATGTGACAGCCGCTTTCTGTCCGTGTGCTTCAGTTGTGTGCGCTCAGAAAACCCTATATCAGAAGTTTAAACTCATAGGGTTTAAAACGCATGATTTCAGCACGATAAACATGATAATCAGAGCCAAAACAGATGTTTTTTAGCAGGTAGGAGCTGTAATGGCGCAGCTCTATTCTGGAAAAGGGGGCGGGGAGCAGCAGCTCATTTGCATTTAAAGAAACAGGCCCGAAAAACAGCGTGTTTCTGCTTCCACGCAAAAATAGGCATTTTCAAAATGATGTAATAAATTATCTGTGGGTATTTTGAGCTGAAACTCAGTCACATTCTGGGGACACATGATAATTATATTACATATTGTAAAAAGGGGGTATAATATGTCTAATTTAAACCACATCATATTCACTTTTTTTTGTGCCAACAACAGTGTAAATATAACCCCAACAAAAAGTACTGTGGTAGTGGTACAGTGAAACTGGTAATATGATGCTTTGATAATACTCCACGGTACTGTCCAAGGTACTTACAAATACCATGTTACTAACATGTTCAACATTTTGAACATAGCATGTCCAAACATAGTATGAGATCGTGGATCACTTTTTTGTTACTAAATCAAATGTTAGAATGACGATTAACACACATTAACACACTGTGCAAACTTCACAAATATATAATTGCTTCCCCTTAAATTACTAAAAACATTAGTGCTGCCAAAACAACAGAGTAAAATATAACTAAAGACCCCCCCCCCCCCCCCCCCCCCAAAAACGCATTCTATTACTTTTGCGCAGCTTTTGTATAAAAATCTATTTTTCAAAATTTCTGTGGCGCCAACTTCGTAGAAGCGCGCGAACTCTCGTTTTTTTCTGTAGCGGAAGTGGCTCGCCGGAGAGTTTCGGCTGGCTGACAGCAGAGGGAGAGAGAGAGAGAGAGAGAGAGAGAGAGAAAGAAAGAAAGAAAGAAAGAGAAATGGCGCCTCGGCACTCCACTAGCTGAGACACAGTCAGAACGAAAGCAGCTGACTAGAGCTACAGGACAGGATCTGTCTATCAGCGGGGACAGACAGCAATCATGGTGAACACCAGAAAGAGCTCGGAGCACAAGCCCATCAGTCCCTTCATCTCGGGCCGGACGAGGTCGTCTCAGAGGAGCAACCCAAACTTGGACGAGCACAGCAGCCGTGTAAGGAAGAGAGAGACACCGGCAGCCTATTCTCTCCGCCAGCCGGTTAGCGAGCTGCTCACTCTGGCCTTTTGGAGATGGATGGATGGATGGATGTATAGATAAACGGATGGATTGGATGGTTGTCCACCTCTTTTGTTCCCAAATTGCGCCTTGAATGATACTTGGCGTTGCAGAAATTGCAGTTTAATGACACGACAGCGGCGTGTCGCTTAGTTTTATGTGTTTTGTCACACACACAATGGCTGGGCTTTACTGAAGGCGGCCGGCTGGTTTAATGGACTCAGTGCCCCCAAGTTGTCTTTGTTATATTGGTGTCCAATTCGCGAACGAATCGTTCTGTTGAACCGGTTCTTTTGAATGATTCGAGCGAACCGATTCGCTGTGTTTGCGCGGCACTTTAATGTAGGGGATAACTTTTGCAGTAAATACTGACAACCATATATAACTTAATATTTGACAGTATAATTTTCAAGCAGGTGTAAAAATGTCTGTTTAAACGTGTCTGTCAAACAAGTAATAGTCACAACACCAATATGAAATGAATCATTTTATGTAAAACGAGTATAGTTTTATTACAAACCTGTTGAGAGAATTTAGCAAGAAATTATCTGTAAAAGAACTTGGAGCGCTTTTGAACGTTAAATGACTAAATGAATAAATCAAGTGAATCGGATCGCCGAAAACAACAGTTCGATTGAACCGACTCGCTTACGCGAATCGAGCGTTATTTTGTTGCTGTGTGTGTTTGTTGCGCTCGAGAGACACCGATAAACCGTCAAAACATAAGCGCGTTTGACACCTTTTGTCGGACGAAAACCGTCTCGTCCTCCGCGTGTCTTCAACAATAAAACAAGCTAGTGTTGGGGGAAGGGAAAAGCTCAGCTGAGACAGACCCCTTGTGGCTCAAAACAGTTATTGTTCGTGATTTTTTTTTTTGTGAAGTAAACTTTGAACTCGAGTGTTTCTGTGTGACTTTAGTTGCGGTGTGTAATCGGCTCTTGACACAGGTTGATGTTTTGCACATTAGAGTGCTGTTTGACCATGCACCACGGTACTCTGGTATGCAGTACTGTGGTATATATCACAGTGAAAAAGTTCCATGCTGTTGCCATCTGATATCATCATTACCACCACAATACATGTGTGCATTTTACTTATAGTTCTTTGCTAGTTGTCAAGGTTCATGGAGTTATTTGAACAAAAAATCCTATACCACTGCCACAAGTTTTTGGCATAAGAGGTTTAGGCTTTTCCTCTTGTCTGGCGTTGAATTTGGTCAGTGTTTTAACGGAAGATTCTTTATGTTGTACTTGTGTAATGTCACTAACTATTTAATTTATCTCCAGCCTTTCAGTTAGATTGACTGATTTCATGAAGGTTTCCCCACAGTCGTTGAAAACCTGGAAATATCAATGAATTCAATGCAATTTATAACATTTCTTTAATGAGTATGCATTTGAGGTTTTTGAAATTGTGTTTTCCTGGTGTGGCATAATCAAAAATAATAGTAAAAGTTATAAATCCTTTAACAAATATCAATTTTTCTAAAACATTTTTTGCTCCTGTACGGTAAAACTTTTTTGCAAGATGTAATGTTGTATTATTTATGTGTGAATGATGATTTTTTTTTTTGAATGAGTCATCAAACCGATTCACAAGACGTTCTAAATGATTCCTTAGCTATTCATTCTGAATTTGAATGCTTTAACAAAATTCTTATCCAGTAATTTGCAAACAACTGGAAAAGTCATGGGAATTAATTGGTCATGAAGTATTATAACACTGGCCTGATTTCATCAGTAGACTGTTTCTTTATTTTCTCACCTTACATGTGTTAGGGTGGTGTAAATGTGTTAATCAGAGTTATTTAGTCAGCAGGGAGGTTAGAATGAAATCTGGGAGGAGATGACGGGAGTCTGTCGCTCGCAGGATCAGTAGAGAATGATGAAGTCTGTGTCACATGAATCCGCAGGTTTTTTTTAGGCGGCTCAAGGACTCAGCTGTTATGTTGCACCGAGTGTCCCTAGTGCAGATTTTGTTTGAGTGGACTTTCTGTCATTATATTTCTCTTTGTGTATTCTGCATGCTCCTTCAAGCTTTTTAATATCCTGCACACCTCTGTCTGTTACAGAAGGAGCCCAGCAGTGATGTTAACAGCAGTAGTCCACGTTTGTCCCCGCCGTCCAAGCGGACACGCAGACAGACGCCACCAAGTTCTACCGATACTTCTCCAAGTCCCCAGAGTAAAGGCCAGAGAGGCCCGTGGACCATGTCCAAACACTGTACTAGGTGAGGTTTGACAATCGATGTAGAGCTGCATGAGTAATACTTATTTGATGATCCCATCCCATTGTAATCAAAGAAATGCTGTTCCGAAAAATCTCTTATTTACATCATGTCTAGGTTTATTATTATTATTATTTACATATTGCCAGTAATTTTGCTTTGGTTCGAAGACTTCTTTTTTGGGTTTCAGGCAATGTTTCTTTTGCACTCATTGTAGTGTGCTATCATGATAGTCTGTAGTGTGCATAAGGCTGACTAAAAAGACTAATATAAAGGCCTGTGATTGGGTGTTGCATTCATGCACTCAATGTACAGGTGCATCTCAATAAATTAGAATGTCGTGGAAAAGTTCATTTATTTCAGTAATTCAACTCAAATTGTGAAACTCGTGTATTAAATAAATTCAATGCACACAGACTGAAGTAGTTTAAATATTTGGTTCTTTTAATTGTGATGATATCGGCTCACATTTAACAAAAACCCTCCAATTCACTATCTCAACAATTTAGAATACTTAAGACCAATAAAAAAAACATTTTTAGTGAATTGTTGGCCTTCTGGAAAGTATGTTTATTTACTGTACATGTACTCAATACTTGGTAGGGACTCATTTTGCTTTAATTACTGCCTCAATTCGGCGTGGCATGGAGGTGATCAGTTTGTGGCACTGCTGAGGTGGTATGGAAGCCCAGGTTTCTTTGACAGTGGCCTTCAGCCAGACAAGCACACCAACACCATGGTCATTTAACCAACTTTTGGTGCTTTTGGCAGTGTGGGGAGGTGCCAAATCCTGCTAGAAAATGAAATATGCATCTTCAAAAAGCTGGTCAGCAGAAAAAAGCATGAAGTGCTCCAAAATTTATTTGTAAACGGGTGCAGTGACGTTGGTTTTCAAAAAACACCAATGGACCAACACCAGCAGATGACAACGCACCCCAAATCATCACAGACTGTGGAAAATAAACACTGGACTTCAAGCAACTTGGACTATGAGCTTCTCCACCCTTCCTCCAGACTCTAGGACCTTGGTTTTCAAACGAAATACAAAACTTGCTTTCATCTGAAAAGAGGACTTTGGACCACTGGGCAACAGTCCAGTTCTTCTTATCCTTAGCCCAGGTAAGACGCATCTGACATTGTCTGTGTTTCAGGAGTGGCTTAACAAGAGGAATAACTGTACAACTGTAGCCAAATTCCTTGACACAACTGTGTGTAGTGGCTCTTGATGCCTTGACACCAGCCTCAATCCATTCCTTGTGAAGTTCAATCAAATTCTTGAATCGATTTCGCTTGACAACCCTCATAAGGCTGCGGTTCTCTCGGTTGGTTGTGCATCTTTTTCTTCCAAACTTTTTCTTCCACTCAACTTCTGTTAACATGCTTGGATACAGCAATCTGTGAACAGCCAGCTTCTATGGCAATGAATGTTTGTGGCTTACCTCCTTGTGAAGGGTGTCAATGATTGTCTTCTGGACAAACTGTCAGATCAGCAGTCCTCGCCATGATTGTGTAGCCTAGTGAACCAAAAATGAGAGACCATTTTGAAGGCTCAGGAAACCTGCAGGTGTTTTGAGTTGATTAGCTGATTGGCATGTCACCATATTCTAATTTGTGGAGATAGTGAATTGGTGGGTTTTTGTTAAACGTGAGCCAAAATCATCACAATTAAAAGAACCAAAGACTTAAACTACTTCAGTCTGTGTGCACTGAATTGATTTAATACACGAGTTTCACAATTTGAGTTGAATTACTGAAATAAATGAACTTTTCCATGACATTCTAATTTATTGAGATGCACCTGTATACATCTGTGATTGGCTGTAATGCTCAACTATTGCAAAAAGCACATTTTAAATGGAGCATTTTGAGAAAGAAACAGAAGTAGATCTAATTGAAATAATTCTCAAGATTAATCACAGAAGTGTATGCTAAAGCCCAATGTATACTTCTGCGTCGAACCTACACCGTAGCCTGACGTGCACCTCTCCAAAAATCTAACAGCGCGTCAATTCTACGCGGACCGCAAGCGCTGTGATTGGTCTGCTAGAACACCTCCCTCCGTATGTACTTGAGTTTTGTGTGTTTATGTGCACTCAAATATATTTTACTGTTACACCTTCTTATATAAAATAAAACAAAGCAAAGAACGTGTCTTTATGTAGTATACTAAATACATTATACATCAGTAGGGCTGGGTATCGTTAAAATTTTTTCGATATCGATACTGATACCTTGACTTCGATACCAGTTCCCGAACGATACTTTTTTCGATACCAATTATATGAAATCAATTTGAACAAGATTACATAAAAAAAAAAAAACTTTGGTTTTATTTTTAAGATTGTTGATGTTTATACAAACTCAAAGACTCATCTCCTGAGCCACTGCACAAAGGAACAAAATGTAACCAACAGAATAAATCAGTGCAAATAGTTTTAATAAAGCTCAAATAGTCTTCAGTTTACACATCTGTTAGCTACATACTAGTGCGTGTTTGTTTTAAAATGCATAGCTCAGACAGAATAATGATTTCTATTTATTTTCCACTAATTTACTGATGAGCGTTAGCAGCTTCCAGCGCTGTCTGCCTCTCTTCCATGATCGCTGCTCTGACACAGAGGTAATAACATATTTAATTTCAACAACATTACATGGCCAAAACACACATTAGACGGCAATCGGAAGTTATTACAAACACTCGATGGTGGTTTAAAGTGAGTTTTGAGTAAAAGTGGAATATAAATCTTATTTATTGCCTTATGTAGCATGATGCTACAGTTTGCATGAATGGTCACATAACACGCGCTTTCGGTCGTGTAACGTTAGTATGAACAGACATCTGCATATAATGGGAACTCCACGCAGCTCCCGCGCTACTCTCCACTGGAAATGAATGACCGAATGATGTCTGTCGCTTGTCAGAGATAGTGGAAAGCCGGCTTGAAACGCCAGTATGATGAGGATCGTTTTCATTTTAAAACAAAAACGTACTAGTGTAAATATAGCCTTACATCTAAAGGGGCTGGGACGCATTCACACTACAGCTTCACGTGTGCGCCACATCTCTGAGTGTAAACTAGTAGGTGTGTTCGACTCGACGTGGATTGACTGTGCAGACCGATCGGTGTATTACAGTACCAAGAGAGCAGACTGCTCTGTGCGCTTTCGAATCACTCTCGCGGATGTCAAACACTGATCGATCTGTCGTGTGTTGCAGGCTTATTGGCTCACTGATGCTGATGAGATTAACCCCTTAGGTATCGAAATTTGGTACCGAACGACAAGACGTTTTTCGATACTCGATGATATCGAGGCAATTCGGTCAGTGCCTAAAAAGCATCGAACTCGATACCCAGCCCTAGAATTCAGTCAGTGAGTTGTCCGCGACCAACAAGTGATCTGAAGTGGTACACACTTAATGTGGAGATTTAAAGAGTGCCATCTTCTCCTGTTCCGTTGTTGTCTCCATTTTGTAGTTTTAAATTATGATTTAATGATTTGATATTTATTTGCCGCCGTCACGGCTATAATGCTTCTCCGACGAGCCGCTGCTTCTTCGGCTTTTGCCGTGGTACTGTGGGTTACACCAGTAACATGCCCGTGGACACGGCAGACTAGCGGTTTGCATGTGTACTGCACGTCGACGCAGAAGTGTAAATGAAAACTGACGCATAGCCTATGGCGTAAAGGCAACGGCGTAGGTCAGACGCAGAAGTATAAATCAGCCTTAAAACTGATAATTGTTTTAATTAATTGTGCAGCTTTAGATCCATTTGCTAACCGATCTGGTTAATCTTAATACTTGAGACTTTACAGTTCAGATTGAGTTTGGGAATTTTCAGTGTTGTTGGAAATTAGGTTTTAGACTAGATTTGCTTTTACTCGCATAGAAACAATTACAGTTGTCTAGATTCAGAGAAAATTCTTTAAATGTTTGTTTCTTATTTATGTGCTAAAAGAAGTATTATTATTTGGAATTAATATGGAATTTCACATTGTCTTCCAGGTTGTCCACTGGTGCCTTGCAGAATGGACACAGTAAGAGTATATTATTTATTTTGATTTACTTAATGATTCCTGAAATGAAGAGTTCACCCAAAAATTACAATATTTTGACACCCATCAGATTTCTTTCCTAGCGGTTTATGGTAACTTAAGACAACGAAAGAGAACTTAATGTAATACTG
Organism: Sinocyclocheilus anophthalmus; assembly: GCA_018155175.1. Lineage (NCBI taxonomy): Eukaryota > Metazoa > Chordata > Actinopteri > Cypriniformes > Cyprinidae > Sinocyclocheilus > Sinocyclocheilus anophthalmus. The sequence goes on along the minus strand of JADLZN010005524.1, from coordinate 205,761 downwards.
TAAGGATTAACACTTTATATCTGTAACCCTCAAATTAAATATGCTGCCTTTTTTAAGCTTTAGTTAAAAAAATAAATAAAAAAAGCATAAAAACAACAGAAATTGATAGAATGGAAATTTGGTCACCTATGTATACATACAGTTATGTATGTATGTATTATGTATAAGTTATTGATGAAAAAATATGTCAGATAATATCACAGGGCTCGACATTAACGCTTGTCCCCGGACAAGTGGATTTTGTGAAGGGGCAAGTAAAAGAGAATTTTTTTTACTTGCCTGACCGGACAAGTAACCTGATTAAAACATCAGTAACAAACAATAACTAGGGCAGCACCGAAACTTTGGTGAGAATGATTCTGATTTTATTATTTTCAGAGTAAACGGTGACTGATAACGTATAATGTTTTGACAGTATCAAGGTTGTGTCAGTTGAGGCTCGTGCAGCCTAATGTTATCTGACTCACGGAAAAATCTAAACTAATAGGCGCAACAGTACACACAAAGAAATTGATTCACATCAGTTTTGATGTCATTATGATGTTATTCTTCATCATTAGGTAATGGTTTTAGTAACTCCTTTTTTTTTTAACCCATAGGTCGAATGAGTCTGAGGGGTGATTCTACATCAGATGGGAACCACGGTCGCATGAACGGTCATGTTGAGCTCAAGAGAAGCCATCGCATCAGGAAGTCCCAGTTCGAACACCTCAATCAGAGTTTACTTTTCGACCAACTTGTCAACAGGTAAATGCTGATTGTTGTATACATAGCTAATTCATGCCTGAAGTATGGTAGTTGTCTTGAAATAAAAGATTTCTGTAAATTTTCAAACTCAAGACAATCTAATGCTACTAATGTTCAAAAACAGCTTGTTCAGAAACGTTGCTGCTTTTTTAATGCTGACAGACATTTAATACATGAACACATGATAAGCCGTCTTTAGTACTGCATTAGACTAGGGATGCGCCGATCCGATATTCATATGGGGTATCGGCTCCGATAGTGCCATTTTTCTCGGATCGGGTATCGGTCAGAGAGGGCCGATCCAAATCCGAGAGGTTTTATTTTTTATTTTTCCTGATTGTGCAAATTATTCTGTGTTACTTCTGAAGCCATACGATAGCTTAATGTGAGCTACATATGAATATTTAAGACCTTACATTAAAGTTCACACAAACTCTTTTCTCCGCTGTGGCTGTCAGTCATTCGTTCAGCCTTTAAACCCTGGTCGCGTTCGGTTACAGCAGTCAGCTCGGCAAAGCTCTCTCCATGATCATTCTGTGTTCCCGTTATACTTGATTTGTAAATGCATGTCTATGATTTTGCTAAAAGGACTTTATCTTCTTGCCGGAGTTTAATGTTGTTTTGTTACTTGCTACCTTTGTTCTGTGAGAACAAAACACGGGCGTAGAAAAAACTATAAATTGTTTTTAACGTGCACAGTAACTGAAATTTAAAACCGTTAAAAGAAAGGCTCAATAACTGTTGCACAGATATAATACACTACGTATCAATTTATCTTCCCTTTGTGCTTTGCAGTTTTTAACATGAAGCGCTTACAATGTGCGCATCCGGTGTGCAGCCTGATGCGCTGAAGAACAACGGCTGGGCGCATGTTGCTTCAAGCGCCTCATTCTGCGCACGGGATGGTAACATTGTAAGGTTCGTCCATTAGACTGTATACAAACAGTTTGTGCTGAACTGTATTATTGTTTGTCTAAATGGGTATCTATCATAGTGTTTTGTGCCTTCTTTAAAAAAAATAGGCTATACATTTAAAAAGAAATGTATGTTAATTTCATAGTAATATGGTAATAAATACCATCATGAATGTTTGTAATGAATGGATTGGATAAGTATACCAATGGCAATGTTGTAACATTTTACATATGTAGTGCAGCAATGTTATGTTTCCCAACAAAAGTTTTTCACTTACTATTGGCTTCTAAAATTATTGTGCACTTATTTTTCTAGAATAACTTTTGCTGCCACTAACCTATTTTATGATAAATTTTTGTCATAGATTTTAAATATACATAGGCCTATATTTTTTTCATATTTATTGTTTATTTTTTATTTTTTTTATAATGAAGTAGTCTGTATCTAGTAGATTGTGAAAGAATGATTATCAGTTCCACACACAGATATATAAATTCTACATTTACTTAAATGGGTGGGACTTCACTGGTATCGAATTGGTATCGGCCAATACCGAACCCTAGGTATTGGAGGCGAAAAAGGCAGATCGGAGCATCCCTAGTCTAGACTAGAGGTCGACCGATAGTGGATATTGCCGATACCAATAGCTAGGTTGGACCACACTGGCCGATACCGATTAATCAACCGATAGTTTTTAAAATTGATACTGAACAAAAACTAAAATAGTGCTTTATTAACAAAAACAGTACTGAACCATACTAGTAGTAGTAGCAAAAAATAATAATAGTAATAGTAAATGTTGAAATTAACACACTCTAACAAGGAACAATACTTACACCGCTTTCATTGATCTTAATGCTACAAATGAACTCTTATTTTAAAGTGTTACCATTTAATTTCAACTGTCATCCTTAAAGATGCACATCTTTAAATATATACACAAAGGCTATAGCATTAAACTTATATACATATGGATGTTGTATGCATACTCTCAGACTTGAACTGCTTCTATTCTTGAACACTTGATGATTATCTAATCAAAATAAAAGTGCAGTGCTGAGGCTAGGAGAACTCACCGGTATCACACACACTCCGGACGTGTCGCGTTCAACTCGAGCAGCGGTCTAAAACAGTTTATTTAATCACCAAACGGACACAAGTTTACTTCAAGAATGAACAATTTGGTATAGATGAGTTTGAAGTTTGAAGCAAACGGAAAGAGAAAGCGCGACCTATATTATAGCTCTATAAATAAAGCACACAGACTTTATTAGAGCCACAGAAAGACAAACGTTTTGCTGAAAATGCACAATATACAATTCATTATGTACATTAACAACGATTCGGGATCAATATAATGTAATTTAAAGGAAAACATCTGTCGGATGCATTTAAATCCGCGTCTGAAGTGTCCCGCTCTGTTCAGTGTGCAGTATCACGTCTAAACAAATAGCACATGCTGTCAATGATTTCAACCTCTAGAGGCCACTCTCGCACTGTATAATGACAGCAGACCCTTCTTCTCAGCCGCTCCAGCAATAGACGCAACCCGGGAAAACTATCGGCATGGATTTTTGACGATAACCGATAGTTCCAGCAATCAACTATCGGTGCCGATTAATCGGCAAAACCGATACATCGGTCAACCTCTAGTCTAGACACCTATTCATTGTTGACCCAACCAGTCAGCAAATCATTAGGCAAATGATTTAACTCCTGGTTGTCTGAGAGAGTCTGTCTATAAGCATTTTGAGCATCAAATGTCTTTGGATTGACTTTGGCTTCAAACCAACTAGCTTTCAACCCCATGAATCCACTAGGAGCCACAGTATCCAAATCATGTTCTGTTTGGACATTGTATGCGTACGTTATAATTCCCTCATGGTTTTGAGTAGCTGGTGTATAATTAGTAGGACATCTGATGAAGCCAACAGAGTTTACTCTTGCAGAAACTGACACTTTAAACTCAGCAAGAACTAAAAGAGACTACAAGAGACTACTCTATGCATGGTGACGGCATTTGTTCAACTTTCATTCATGCACATAATGGTTTATGATATAATTGGTGATTCCTAGCCAAGGCTACACGTATCCCAGGGGTGCTTAAGTAGGTCCTGGCTGTACTTGGAAAAGATGTAGACCTCGCTTCGTTAAACCTGTAAGTCTTTGTTAACATTTTTACTAAGGACCTGTATCAGTTCTTGGGTGATATTTCATACTTGTTGAGCTTCTGTGGTATGTTAAACAGCTCATCTGGAGATCTTTTATACTAATAATACATTTGCTGTCAAAGAAAGTTTCTGTTATTGTCCCTAGAACCGTCAAAACGTGTGAGTGAACACGCATTTGTGGTTTGACATTGATGAAGACGTATGGTGTGTTTACACTGTTGCAGTATTTTTCAGTTAATTCCTATGAGAGCATGGTGGATTGTGGGATTGACAGTGGATTGGAGAATATGTTGAGAGCATCGAACAGTTCATAAATGCTCAACTAATATCAAGGAAAAACACCAGGCAGCTGACAGATGTTGTGAATTGCAGGTAGTGATGTTTGTCATGAGCATTTAAAAATATGTGGGTTGTGCAGGAGATTCTGCTACACATTAGAGACTTTGCAGTTATTACGCAATATTGTCCAGTTTGGACACTTTCATTCTGAATAGATTGGCTGGGTTTACAAAAGTTTATTTAATTGACAATTCTTTGCATTGGGTATTCAAAAAACAAAATACATCTTTTCAAATAATCATGTATGTTTATATATGTTTATATATGATGATTCTATTGGCTGTGAATTAAAAAGAGGTTGATTTTGAAATACATTTTTAATGATTGATTTACTCGGTTGTGTCCTAATCAGGTTTTTAGTGTGAGATAACATGTTGCTGCGAGTCAAAGACAGATGGTGGAAGTGTATTGGAGAGAGGAGACCTGCTGGTGTTGCACATGAATGGCTTGAGCTGCTTTACTCATTCTGAATGACGCTCCTCCATATTAATCCCGTGAAGCCTGACGTATGAAGTGCTAGTCAGAAATTTGCATAGGCCTATGTTTTTTTTTTTGTTGAGTATCATATTTGATACATCAAGCTTTTATGGCTCCTGTAGTATGATATAGAGAATATGAAGCATGAAAAGGTAAAAAACACCTCAGTTTTATTCAGAGCCCAATCTGAGCAACTATATGCAGTTTGGTGCAGCTGCTAATATTATGTCTCACTTGGGACGAAGAGGATTAAGGAAGCAGCTGTTAATATTCAAATTCTGTATTTGCATTTTATTTTAAAATTCTGATTGCTTTATTCAGTCCCTCTAGGATTTTGCGATTCTGTGATCGCTGAATTTATCGCAAAATCAAGCAAACTCTCGTAAAATTTTCGTAATGGGAGATACAGTGAAGAAAGCAGTTGAATTTGCCGCAGAATCAATAACATCTCTGTGAAATCTTGTGAGAAGCATTCAAATTCGGCGCAGAATTCTGTTAAAGCTACAGATATCAGAACAAACGCCACTGATGTAGAAACCAGGAAAAACATTGTTGAATAAACACAAATCACCACCATTCACCATGCATTTAACATAGTAAAACTACAGGAACAACTTGTAGCAGAGATGGTCTAATGTTTTCGAGTGATTTTAAATGCCTGACACAACCTTTCCCAGCACTTCAAAGCTTTAAGTATTTAATTATTTGTTCATCCTTCATAGGTTGCCCCATTTATAAAACTAAAAGTTTCATAATGAAAGCAAACACTTATTTAAAAATACATTAAATTATCACTAGTAGATGGCTGCAGAGAAGTACAGGCTTATCAGCCATTTCCACTCCCTAATATATATATATATATATATGTGTAGGACAGTATTTTTTGTTACGACGGTATAACAGTTAATTTATTCGCATGCAACTACCCAGACAGCACAGAGTACATCGTAGACGTATGCAAGATCGGGAAACGTTAACTGGTAATCTGATAAACGTTTAAAAACGGTATTGCAGATGAGCAAACACTCTAAAAAATACATCTTGCATATGTAAATGCAGACATCAAATAGACACTTCGAGAGTATGTGCCATTAGGGGAGTGCTTTACAGTACGCTGCTGGGCCACCTCGGTTGAACTTAATGGCACTGGTGCGGAGCTCTACAATCGGTTCTTTTTCAAAGTTCAAAAAAAGGGGTAGAAGAATATGGTCTGTGTTATTTTCACTGCCACACCAATAAGAAATGCGCAAAATCACTGCAAATTTGGAGAAAAGCGCAGCAACAAATCAGCCGTGTTTAGGCCGCAATAAATCTGAAAAAAGTCCACGCGAAATCCTGGCGGGGACTGTTATTGTAGCCGTGAAGATCTTTAAAACAGTATTATTAAACTGCTTATAACTATTAGTTGTCACTTCTATATCTCCAGTAATATGGTTTAGTAAGATGAGATTTAAAGGTTAGTTTTTTTTCTCTTATATGTATAGTTTTGTAGATTTATTTGGGGGGCAAGATTTTATAATGAAATGTAGACCGTGAATGATTAGAAATGGACAAATAAATCATCCTCAAAAGCCTGATGGATCATATTTGTTACTCACATTTTTACAAGATTAAAAAAAGAAAAGAAAAAGATGTATGGATAGACGAGTAAACCCTAGTTGCATCTTAAAATATTACTAACAATATAAAAGTTACTTCATAAGATGCTAGGAAATAAACCTTACTATACTTAAAGATCTAAAGCTATTATAGTATAGCCTATCAACAGAGGACAGAGGCATGTGTAAGTTGTGTACAACAGGTATTTCATAAGTTTTGCATCATTTGTAATTTTAAGAGGTTATAGTTGTGGTATCAAATTCAATTCAAGTTTTTCACATTAAGGGTGATTTGTACGCAGCTTTTCACGATACAAATCATGGCAAAGCAACTTTACAGCAAATTAAGTTTTACAATATTTAGTAGTAGCTTATCATTGGTGACTGTCAGTCAAGGTTATTAAGTTTTGCATTTTTAAATTCGTTGTATTTTAATATCGTTTTCAAATTTGCAATAAAATTTTGTTTAGTTTTTATTAGTTTCATTAATATTTTTGTTAGTTTTAGTTTAGTTTTATTTTTGAGCAGGGTGGCGGACTAAACAGATCACTTCAGGAGCGCAGGGCCGAGATTGATGAGATTGATTTAGTCATGGTATAGTCATGAGCAGGGCTGAAAGATTAATTGCATTTGCGATAATATCGCAAAATATAATTTTTCAATCGCAGAGGCTGTGAAAGCAAGGAGTAAAGTAGGTCTGTTCGACTGAGAGATCAAATCGGTGTCATGACATCAATAGTCCGGCCGAGCGAGAGAAAGCATAAGGAGAGTCAGCTCTCTCTTATAGCTATCGCAGTACTTGCTGACACGCACCCATCGGGTCTAAGCAAAGACGCTTGCGTCGAACTCGAACTCGGGTCCGAAGATCGGACCCTGAAGGTCCCATATCCCGATGCCAGCTCCGCCCCGAGTACATTACGGCCATCAGCAGAAAAAGAAAAAAATACGTAACCAGCCAAAGACATAACTGAGAATGGGCGATTGACGGTTTGTGAAGCCCGAAGAGACAAGCCATCGATGAAGTTCGAAAGGACCAGGCAGGTGCTGGTATTAAAAGAATGACAAGAAACTCGATGAGGCATATCTCTGCTATCGGCTTCAATCAACGGTCATAACGGGGGTAGCGAATCAGCTAATGGGGAAATATGAATAACTAATCATAACTAGTTATAATTAATTATAAATATTAGATCCGCTGTAGATATTTAGTTGACTTCTCAGGGTCAACTGTCTTGTCAATTATAAGAACGTTCATTTCCTGGTTAAGGGCAAATAAAATTTGCTACTGTACAATACACAAAGCTTGTAGCATAAAATCCGGCATGATTGAAAGTACTCCAGTTATGAGCAAATCAAGGAACAACGCAAGTGTTGATACAAGTAGATTTATAACTACATCATACACTTAAAAGTCTAACATAACTAATAAAAACACGTAGATAACTGGTCAAATACCACACAAGCATACAGTGGTTAGGAAAGGAGTTAAAGTTTCAGGCAGTAAAAATGGAGAGAACTAAGGAATGAAGAACTTTATGGAACATTTGCCATATTCAAAACGAATTACAGCCCTGAAGGGAACATTAGATTCTTAGTCAATCACTCTTTGTGAAAAAGGTACAAATGAGGCCTAGGTATCACACTATAAGGACTAAGTCTGAACGTCTCTCATCGTCTGAAGAGGCTGATGCACTTGAAGGTCAGTGATCTTGCCGAGTTGGTGTGAAAGAACCAGTTTGAGTCAGAGAAATTTGGTGAATGGAAGAGTAAGGCTGAAGGCCTGGCATGAGCTTAGGATGTCTGGAGCATGTAGCTCACATTTCATCTTCCAGAATTTTCAACCAACCACGATTGGTGCGGGTCACGAATGTGAGGCCTTTGAAAGTCTGCGAAGATTCACGCCTTCTCAACGAGGGTGTTGTCCAATGAGGGAAAAAAAGACGGAAATCCCAGTGGGCATTGGAAAATACTGGGGAGGTTTTATGACCTGGGGTGGAAGCATGGTAATTTGTATATGGAACTTGAATCGAAATTACTAAAGATTCTCAGGGAACTAATATATTGCCATGTACCAACATATAATATACACTCTCGTTTAGATCATCAGAAGGCAAATTCAAAGATTAAAACTGGTAGGAAGTCCATATAGGTAAGAGGAGTGTTGCATATAAGCCTGCATAAAACAGTATAACATCTCAAAGACAACATACACAATGACTGAAGGATATGTGTGTTCATTCAAGGAAAGGTTTTCCTATGGATTAATTAGAGAAGAGTCCATTTCTACCGTGCATTGTGTTTCTTCTTATGGAAAAGGTAGTGATTTTCTCTACTCACATTCTTTTGGGCCATAAAACCAGTGATATCAGCAGTAGTTGCCATGGGGACCAGGAGGGGCCTGGTGTCATTCGCAGACATCCTGGCACCCAGTTTATTGGGGGAGGGGACTGTGACGATTTGAAATCAAATTGAAAAATTGTGGTTGATTGTCCAGCGCTACACGGACCCCAAGTTGTCGCGTCGCGCCGACAGCTTACACTGGACGGAACAAAGCGGGAGTGGCAAATCATTATTACTTTGTGTCAGTAAATCATAAATGAACAAGGTCACTCAGTTTAATGTCGGGTTTGCGCGCGCGCTGCATCAGTGTACACAGCGTCAGCTTAGTACTGGGTTACTGTATTTTTGACGCTGCGTCCGGGGACGTGTGTAATAGCGTTGGTGAGGAGCCTTTTTTTTTTGGGAAAGACTGTGTGTCCTATGCCTTAGCGGAAAGCAAGAAACCTACAAAATATAAATAAATAACAGAGAGAGAATAATAACAACAGTTATTCTCACTATGCTATTTTTCAACGTTTCAAGTGATGCAGGTGTTTTTTCCCCTGTAGGTTTTTTAAATAAAAAAAAAACATTAATTTTTCATAATGTTTAATGAAATTATTTTGTAGTCTGAGGGGGGCGCAACAAAAAAAGTGAGAAGCACTTGTCTAAAGTTAACAGACAGTGTTTAAAAAATGCAATCCACATGTTTACATATGTTTATTACAACGACTTTGAATTACCTCAAGTAGTGTGGTAAAGCAACAGATTTATTTTTATATCTCTGCAATCCACTTTAGTTTGTGTGATTTGTTACTGAATTTCATATTAAATGTTTACACCAGGCTTATTTGTCAGTGCTTTATGATGTCATAATTATTACATGCTTACAAGGTTGGAAGTTCAACAAATCAGTTAATACACTACTGTGATTGTAGTTGTTAAATAAAAATATCATTCATATCAATTCATGCATCACCTAATTCATCGTAATATATAGGCCTGGCCTACAGAAAAGAACAATTATGTTTAATCTATCTAATATTTTGTTGGTCATACTATACAATGATTTATTGTTTGTCTTTGTTGAATAATACAGAACATAAAAAAATAATTGCATATTAAATCGCAAATTGCAATATTGGTAAAAAAACGCAATTGATTATTTACCGAAAGCATTTCAGCCTAAAATTATACAAATATACGCCAAAGAAAGCAGTCAAGCCTGTTTACTAAATAACTTCGACAGACAAGGTGCGCGTTAATGTCATATCCACTTAGTGTGGTGAGTATTTAGAATCGAATGGAAGAATGATATTTGGGTGGTCTTTTCTTATGTGAACCATAATCATGATAATTGGAACTGTGTGTTTTGCTCATTTTTGATGAACAGCGTGCATAATCAAAAATCGCGGCCTAATGAAATTGCAATAATAACGGCCAAATGCATTACCAGATAAAGGTTATATTTGAAGTTCTTTTAATTTATGAAGAATTATAAGCGTGTTTATTATGTGATTTAGCCAATGCACATTTGTTCAAAAGCCTGGCAGAATGATCAGAAGATGCTAGGCAAAAGTTTTGTAAGGATGCGCGTTCTCATCTTTTTTTTCAGTTAATTATCATGTTGCGCTGCATGTATTTTTCTTCAAAGCACCAACTTAGAATGCCTAATGTTGGTTTGATTGCTTGTGTTACATGATAAAATAAATAATCTTGCTTACCTGATGTAATAGATTTAATGCGAGTGCGGTTCGGGTCGCGACTTGCGGTCTTTGTCAAACGGTTCTGGTCTGGTACAGAATTAAATTAGTGCTGCTGTCAGATAATGGGTTGGGTGTTCTGTTAAGTACTGCTGGTGAACGTTTACCAAACAGGACCCGTGCAGGCTTTAAAATGCTTTGCGTCTCTCTGTCAGATAACTCCATGTGCGTGATGCGCCATTACAGGTAGGCTATTTCCCTTAACCTCCACACAGCTGTATGTTTTTCCGCCAAGGGGTGAGAACGTAACGATTACGAAAAAACGATTATTTATTTTTGATCATTATTATTATTTTATTTCAGTTAGTTTTTCAATAACTGTTGTTAGTTTAGTTTCGTTTTAGTTTTTCAATTATTTTGACGTTTTTATTTTATTTCAGTTTACGAAATTGTTTTTTCATCAATCGTTTTAGTTTTAGTTTTCGTTTACGAAAATAACCTTGCTGGGCAGTCAAAGTACATATGGCAGAAATGTACGGAAAGATCAATTAAATACGTTATCAAACAGACGATGAACACTATTAATTATTAGCAATTATTATATGATGCAATCAAACTTATAGCAAAATTTGGTAGTTCTGTAAATTGTTTCAGGGTTGGCATCATCTGAGGTCCTCTGAGGGGTTGGCATCATCTCTTCTCAGGTGTTCTGGATCCAGACTGAAGCTTGTGTAAATCCTTACGTGGCAAAAAACAGAGAAACAAATAGAAACATAAATAACGTAGCTGCTGTTACAATCAAGCAAAATTGATTTGTTTAACCCAAAATAAAGAATAATAATGTGCATTCGATCAGATATAAATGCAGTAAAAGATTATGAGATGCATTATTTGAATGATTGGCCAAAGAGATGTGTCTTTAATCTAGATTTAAACAGAGAGAGTGTGTCTGAAACCCGAACGTTATCAGGAAGGCTATTCCAGAGTTTGGGAGCCAAATGCGAAAAAGCTCTACCTCCTTTAGTGGACTTTGCTATCCTAGGTACTACCAAAAGTCCAGAGTTTTGCGACCTTAGGGAGCGTGAAGGATTGTAGCGTGGTAGAAGGACTAGTTAGGTACGCAGGAGCTAACCCATTAAGTAATAATATTTTGTAACTGATATGGAACTTATTAGGTAGCCAGTGCAGAGACTGTAAACTTGGCGTAATATGATCATATTTTCTTGACCTGGTAAGGACTCTAGCCGCTGCATTTTGGACTACCTGTAGCTTGTTTATTGAAGATGCAGGACAACCACCTAGCAGTGCATTACAATAGTCCAGTCTAGAGGTCATGAATGCATGAACTAGCTTTTCTGCATCAGAAACAGGTAACATGATTCGTAGCTTGGCAATTTTTCTATGATGGAAGAATGCTGTTTTTGTAACAATGGAAATATGATTTTCAAAAGACAAGTTGCTATCTAATATAACCCAGATTTTTGACTGTAGAGGAAGTAAAAATACATCCGTCTTGTTGCAAATTGTAATCCAAAAGATTCTGCGTACTGTCTTTTGGTCCAATAAGTAATATCTCTGTCTTATCCGAATTTAATAGGAGAAAATTATTGGTCATCCAATCTTTTACATTTTTAACACACTCCGTTAGCTTAGATAATTTAGAAGTTTCATATGGTCTTGTTGAGATATATAGTTGAGCATCATCAGCATAACAGTGGAAAACTAATCCCGTATTTCCTAATAATATTACCAAGTGGCAACAGGTATATCGAAAATAGCAGAGGACCTAGGAAAGATCCTTGTGGCACTCCATACTTTACTGGTGATAACTGAGATGACTCCCCATTCAAATTAACAAAGTGGTAGCGATCAGACAGGTATGATCTAAACCATCTTAAAGCCTTCCCTTAAATACCTGTATAGTTTTGTAATCAATCTATGAGTATGTCACTATCTATAGTGTCGAACGCAGCACTAAGATCAAGAAAAACTAGCAATGAGACACAGCCTTGATCTGACGCAAGAAGCAATTCATTTGTAATTTTAACAAGTGCAGTATCTGTGCTATGGTGGGGCCTGAAACCAGACTGAAATTCTTCATAGAGATCATTTTTTGCAGGAAGGAGCACAGTTGAGCAGACACACATTTTTCTAAAATTTTAGACATAAAAAGAAGATTTGAGATGGGTCTGTAATTTGCCAGGTCACTAGGATCTAGTTGTGGTTTCTTAAAAAGAGGCTTAATAAAAGCCAGCTTGAATGGTTTCGGGAAGTGACCTAAAGACAACGATGCATTAATAATATTGAGAAGCGGTTCTTCAGCTACAGGTAACAACTCTTTCAATAATTTACTGGGTACAGGATCTAACAGGCATGTTGGTTTAGATGCAGTGATAAGTTTATTAGCTCTTCCTGTCCTATAGCTGTAAAACACAGTTTATCTTTAGGTGCGATGAATGAAGCTGAAGTATTATACATTGTAGAATCTACATTTGTTATTGTATATCTATTTTATCAGTGAAGAAATTCAAAAAATCATCACTATTAAACTGTGAGGGAATATTTAGAATATTAAGTAACATTGAGAATATCACTATACAGTGGGGAAAAAAAGTATTGTAGCACCAATTGGGCGTACTCCCATAAAAAAGATGAGAGGAGGGGCCTGTAATTTTCATCATAGGTATACCTCAGATATGAGAGACAAAATGAGAAAAAAAGGATTTTTTGTAGGATTTTTAAAGAATTAATTGTTAAATTCCTCTGTAAAATAAGTATTTTGTCACCTACAAACAAGCAAGATTTCTCTCACAGACCTGTAACTTCTTCTTAAAAGGCTCCTCTGTCCTCCACTGGTTACATGTATTAATGGCATCTGTTTGAACTCAATATCAATATAAAAGACACCTGTCCACAACCTCAAAAAGTCACACTCCAAACTCCACCATGGCAAAGACCAAAGAGCTGTCAAAGGACACAAGAAACAAAATTGTAGACCTGCACCAGGCTGGGAAGACTGAATCTGCAATAGGTTAGCAGCTGGTGTGAAGAAATCAACTGTGGGAGCAATTAAAAGAAAATGGAAGACATACAAGACCACTGATAATCTCCCTCGATATGGGGCTCCACGCAAGATCTCACCCCGTGGTCAAAATGATCACAAGAACTGTGAGCAAAAAGCCCAGAACCACACGGGGGACCTAGTGAATGACATGCAGAGAGCTGGGACCAAAGTAACAAGGCTACCATCAGTAACACACTGCGAACAGGGACTCAAATCCTGCAGTGCCAGAAGTCTCCCCCTGCTTAAGCTAGTACATGTCCAGACCCGTCTGAAGTATGCTAGAGAGCATTTGGATGATCCAGAAGAGAAGTGGGAGAATGTCATATGGTCAGATGAAACCAACATATAACTTTTTGGTAAAAACTCAACACGTTGTGTTTGGAGGAGAAAGAATGCTAAGTTGCATCCAAAGAACACCATACCTAAAGCATGGGGGTGGAAACATCATGCTATGGGGCTGTTTTTCTGCAAAGGGACCAGGACAACTGTCCGTGTAAATGAAAGAATGAATGGTGCCATGTATCGTGAGATTTTGAGTGATAACCTCCTTCCATCAGCAAGGGCATTTGAAGATGAAACGTGGCTGGGTCTTTGAGCTTGACAATGATCCCAAACACACTGCCCGGGAAAACGAAGGAGTGGCTTCGTAAGAAGCATTTCAAGTCCTGGAGTGGCCTAGCCAGTCTCCTGATCTCAACCCCATAGAAAATCTTTGTAGGGAGTTGAAAATCCGTGTTGCCCATTGACAGCCCCAAAACATTACTGCTCTCGAGGAGATCTGCATGGAGGAATGGGCCAAAATACCAGCAACAGTGTTTGAAAACCTTGTGAAGACTTACAGAAATGTTTGACCTCTGTCATTGCCAAGAAAGGGTATATAAAGTATTGAGATGAAATTTTGTTATGGACCAAATACTTATTTTCCACCATAATTTGCAAATAAATTCTTTAAAAATCCTACAATTGGATTTTCTGGATTTTTTTTTCTCATTTTGTCTCTCATAGTTGAGGTTATACCTATGATGAAAATTACAGGCCTCTCTCATCTTTTTAAGTGGGAGAACTTGCACAATTGGTGGCTGACTAAATACTTTTTTTCCCCACTGTATATTGTGGCACCCTCCGCACGACAGCACGGGGCTCATGCTTATCAGTAGCTTGGTGGAGTAGACTCATTTAGACCAATATTATCATTAGGTTTTAGCCAGGTTTCAGGCAAGCAGAGTACATCAAAACTATTATATGCTATCATTTCATTTGCAATAACTGCTTTGGGTGAGAGTGATATAATGTTTAGGAGCCCAAACTTTAAAAATAATTTTTAATTTATTTTAAATTTTTCTGGTTTAATCACAATCAGATTTTTTTATAGATCCTGCATTAAATTTATATTTTGACCTCACTATTCGGGGAACAGACACCGTTTTTATAGATTGTGTCAGCGCGAGTACTTCTATCATTTAAGTGGGTAGAACAAAAGTCATCAGGGCAGTTATTTGAGATTTGACTTACTAGTCATATGGAGCGAAGCGTCCTGGAGATGTTGTCCGACATGAGTTTCGCTCCGACTCTGCTGGGGTGCAGGCCATCAGCGGAAAAAGCCTAGGACGCTCCCAGAAAAGATTCCAATTATTAACAAAGAGCAGTTTCTGTTTTTTACACCATGACAATAACCATTCATTTAAAGCAAAAAGTCTACTGAACCTTTCGTGTCCTCGTCGATACGTGGGAAGCGGTCCTGACACGATGATCGTCGTCGCGGGCGATGTGTGGCGCACCGTCTCGATCAGGCTCCTGAAGTCCCTCTTCAGTGTCTCCGTCTGCCGCAGCTTGGTGTCGTTAACACCCGCGTGAAGCACGACCGCTCCGGTGCTTTCGTCTTTCTTCAGGATCGCGGGTATGTGCGCAGAAACATCGAGAACACGAGCACCAGGGAAACAGTGAGTGTGCACTTTACCTTCAGCTAACGTAGCACAGACGTGCCATGGAGACATGGAGTCTCCGATGATCACAGTGTTGCGTTCCGTCTTGCGGAGGGGAGCCAAGCGGTTCCAGGTGGAGATCTCGAAGACCGGAGGTGGAGAGGTCATTGCCCGGGGTCTGGCTCGCGTCTTCCGCTGCGGGTGCACCCAGGGTCCGTGGTGTCCCGGCGCCGGAGTGAAGGACATCTGGGAAGATTGCGTCCTGGGTGCACCGGGCCTGTGCAGAGAAACACACGGAGTAGAGGTGGTGGGAGAGTTAGCAGCAGGCTGTATACTTACTTCGGACTGCACCGAATGCAGCTCGAACGTGTCCTCACCTGCACTCAAAGGAAGACACACATCCACCATTAAAGCAAGTAACAGTGAGTAAAACAATGGTAATGTGTGTGAATAGAGTATTAGCAATGTAAGCGAGATTAGCGGCAACCACACTGGCGATGCTAACGGGATATAAGCTAATAGCAGACTCCGGAAATCAAAATAAAACTAGTGATAACAAGGCGCTCTGATTTGTTTTTGTTGTAGAATACGATCGAGGATATATTCATACGTTATAGAAACGAAAATTATGATTCAAATTAAAATTGATTTTAAGATAAAAAATAGACGATAAAGAATTAACTTGACGGAACTCAAACTCAAAACACACGGCAGCAACAAACAGGAAGTGACGTATTTTAAGCTTCTTATGTAGCCGAATCTGCGCTGAGCAAAATATGACAAGGCTTGAGGCTTCATGGGGTTAAACTTAGTAAACCTGTGTATGAACTATTGCTTCATGAGACTAAAAAGTTTGGTTATTGAATGCATGTGAATCTTGTGTTTTTTGTTAGTACGGCAGAAGCAGTTTCAAGAGATGGACAACATCAGCAGCATACGGCAGAATCGGGAAGTGGAGCGCCTCCGCATGTGGACGGACACTGAACTGGTGACTCCCTCTATTCTTTAACACTGATACTTAAACAGCAGAACAATTGGGCCGTCCTTATTTTCCATCTCATTAAACAAACGATTTCCCACATTGAGGTTATTAAAATCCTGCCTAACTCTGAAGCATTGGCCTTTCTCTTCAGTGTGGGCTGTGAACCCACTGATGAGTCAAAATTCACATGCTACAAACTCCATTGATTTCTCCACATTTCTCATTTAGATGTTTATTTATTTTTTTGCTGCAGGAAAACATGGACATGTACTCCCGCGTGAAGAGGAGGAAATCTTTGCGTAGGAACACGTATGGAATGCAGGCGCATCACAAAGTCATGAGCAAGTCAAAGGACCCCGAAGAGGAGGAGGGAACTGAAGGTATGTGTGGACAACTGCCCTGTCTTCTTGATCTGTCCTAAACCTATATTATATTTCATTTGTGAAGAAAGTGATGTGTCCCACGAAAAAATTGTGTAAAAGTGCTTTTCTATTGCAGAAGTTCTAAATATAAGCCATTTTTTGATTTCCAACAGTGATGAAAAAGTTTAGTTTGTTTGTTCTAAAGAGTTCTCTTTTTATTATTATTTTTTTTCTATAAAGAGTCTCACGAAGAGGGAGAGGAGGATGAAGATGTGGAGGCTGATGATGATGAAGACGATGAAGGAGATGAGGCAGAAGAGGCTGGAGAGGAGAACGACAGACCTTATAACCTCAGGCAGCGTAAAACTGTGCAGCGATATGAAGCACCCCCAATTGGTACTTTCTCCAGACTATGCTCAGACAGTTTTCATTGATACTCACTTGCTTGAGCACCTAAAACATCCTTATGACCCTCAGATGTTTCCATGCCATGCAATTATTGGCTATTTTAATGAATGATTTTGCCTTTTGAATGCGTTTCATTTGTTTTCTCAGAGCCAGTGAACAGGAAGCAGAGCAAGGGCTCTCTGTTCGACACACACAGATCTCCTGCAAGAAGAAGCCATATTAGGTGAATAATGGTTATTTTCAGAAGTTTCTTTTCTTATGTCTTACTACTTCCTTTTTTGGAGGGCAATATTTTCTGTTTCAGGGTTGTTATAGTTAACTAAAACCATAAAAAAAGAAATAATGGAAATTAAATTAAAGTTAAAGGGTTAGTTCACCCAAAAATGAAAATTAGCCCATAAATTACTCACCCTCAAGTCATCCTAGGTGTATATAATAATAATATGGATATTTTTCTTACAAAAATGCATCGATTCGCTACAGGAGGCCTTTGTTCACCCCCCAGAGACGTGTGAGACACTTTTTATTAATAGATGGGCGCTTTTTATTTAACTTCTTTTGGACTGATGCATGCAACAACCGCTGAGTGGCATTAAACAGCTTGAAAGATCAAAGACCATTTTTAATATAACTCCTGACTGGATTCGTCTGAAAGAAGAAAGTAATTTACACCTAGGATGACTGTGAGTTGAGTAATTTATGGGCTAATTTTCATTTTTGGGTGAACTAACCCTTTAAGTGAAACAAAATAATATATTTAAAAATGTAACTTATTAATTTTAGCTAGTTGCAAAGACAACATTTCTCATTCTTTTATTTAAATTAGTAATTTTAAACTTTAAATTAATTCTTCTATTTAAAAACTAGAATTTATGCTAAAGTAAAAATAATAGAACTGTATAGACATATATAAAAAAAAAAGACAAAAACGCACAGCAAAACTACTAAAATTTTAATTAAAATTAAAGCAAAATGTAAAATTAAACACAAAATATTAAAGGGGTCCTATTAAGCTCTTTTACAAAGTCTTGATTTTGTTTTGGGGGTGTACTAGAACATGCTCTCATACTAGGTTGTTCGAAAAACACCTTATTTTTCACATATTTGACATTATTACAACACCTCTCTCCCCAATCTGGCATGAACGGCTCGAATAGTTCCTGAATCAAATGAAGGCCCGCCTTCTGAAATTCGAAATGTGCTGTGATTGGTGTGTGTGTGTTGTGATTGGCAGCACTCGGCGCCTGGTCGGGAAATGTCATGCCCCTTACCATAGCAGCCTGCGAGCTTCAGTGTAAATATTGCATCAAAATCAAATCAATTTAAGCGCGATTTAAACCCGGATGATTGTAACCACTCTAAGTTTGTCTGCCTTGGGAAACGCTAGTGTGTCTCCGACATAGTGATGATAACACTTGTTGCCTTCTCTAGTGCAGCTCAACCAGGTCTCGTCCCATTCGTAGATATTTGTGATATCACAAATCCCGGAAAATATGAGTTGTAGTCCAAACGAGTCATTCGTTGTAGTTTTTGAAAAGTGATTTCTGTTAAATAATATATCTACTTTTGAAGTCGACTTTGAGCTGTGTAACTTTGCAGATCTTTTTTAGGGCTCAAATACATCACTCGCATTACGAGCGACGTAAAGTTGAAAAAGTGAACAATTAACAACTACGACTCCCTCAATGCAGTATATTAATATAAAGTGACACTACATTAATAAACCGATAAATCAGAATCTATTGTACTAAAACAACACTGCTGTGTTTTCACTGTGTCATCTGCTGTGTCTCCACCAGAGTAAAGACCATGCCATTCCCAGTATGACAACCAAATCCATCGTCTGTGAAGGAGCGCTTTGAGAGGCGGAACAGGAGCAAACTGCAATGACCTTGCGTGCTCGTTAACAGCGTTTGATCCTATACGCTGGTCATTACACAGAACTCGACCTGTTAACCTAATTTCACCTCAGTGGACTTTATGGTACATAAGCTAAAGGTGGTTGTGACAACATTATTTACTAAGGTTTGATGTTTGCTGCCTTCTCCGTTTTTTTTTTGTGCCATTTGTGTACAGTGCACCTACCCATGGATCTCGTGCGCGTGCGAGGGACTGGCCCGGGTGGGCTTCGGACAGAGTAAAGTGTTGCCGCATGTTTGTCGCAAATGGTGGCTCCCGTGATAGCGTGGGACACTTTCTGTGAGGCTACATGCGTAGTGTTTAGAGCTCTCACATTTCTTTTACTAGTTACCTCTGTGAGTAAAAGATGTCTTTGGTGTTTACCCTAGTGTCTCGTACATGGGACGTCGGTTTTGCAGGTGAGATTTTGACAGGTGTGTGGAGGATCTCTTCCGCATCACACTTCATCTTAAAAGGATGGTGCTTCTTTTCCATTTTATTATATCCAGAAGTGTTTATGAGCTACAGTCTTAAGATCCAGCCCCAAGGTAAGGGTTTTTGAGACAATAGATTATTTTTTAGTTTTGGTGTTTAAATCTGCATCCGTACGACAGGGGCTGTCGAGGTTTGACACTACATATTATTATAAAACATGTTGTTCCCGCTACTTGCAGAGATGTCCACTTTTTATTGGGCCGCCAGGAACTGGGAACACACACTGGTGGGGACGATGTTCTTTGTGCCAAGGATAAGTGCAGTCTAGAGGGTTCTAGGAAGGTGTCTTTTTTCTGCGGCAAGGGCGCCGACTTTCGCTATGGAGGCTCTCTCAGTCAACATATGCATGTGCTTCCTGAGTCTCTGCAAGCACAGCTCCGCCCGACTTTTTTGAACCAGTGACCTGTAGACGACCTCACAATCCCGCTCTAGTATGACTTTGAGAGTGCTTGCCGGTTGTCTGTGAGCTTATTGATGACCAAGATTGCACTTCCCTGGAATGTTTGTTTGATGTAAAAGAAAAGTGGTTAATTGATTTGAAATGTGTTTAACAAGGGTTACATTATGTGTGTTTTGCATCCGGTATGGTGCAGTTTGAAATACAATGGTCAGGTTGGACATTTAGAAATAATGGTATCATACTAAACATGCTTGACAAGTATATATAAAAGCCTTCGTGCACACCGGTGATATTCTTTCTCGTGGACGCACGGTCCTCCCCGGGGTAGAAGGCTTTTGCGGCAAGAATCATTTTGTTTGTTCCTGGCGCGGTCTTTTTGTGTTCATACCAGTGTCAATATTTCGCCTAGCGATGAGGGCCTAGGTCGCTTGAACGTGCAAATTCACTCCCTGACATTAGATGGCGCTTAATGAAAAACAAAAATACCCATCGAATCCTATTTGATCTGCAATTCATCTCCATAACAACTCCCTCTTATCGAGATTTTTGTAGTCACTGTCACGTTTGTCATAAAGCCCGAGTTTGTTCTGGGGGTTTCACACCCAATGAGACCCCTCTACACTTCATCTTGCCTCGATGCAACAATCTTCTGCAGCCCTACTTAATTCCTCTTCGTCGTTTAGGTCTATCAATGTTGCTCAGCAAGACCGTTTTGTCTGAGCGCCACCAAGTTGTGTTTACTGTAAAACTGTCACATCTCTAGGCAGTGACAAAAGCTCCCATCTCATTGGTTCGCCATTTTTTTAACACCGTGCGTCAAACCAAAACCACCACGAGCCGAGGCGGTTAAAACAATCAAAAAAAATGACGCTTTTACGCCTCGCGTTTTTCACTCACCATTGGCGCCCTTTGTTTAGTCACGAGGCGTTAAACGTCAGCGATAATTCATCGTGGCGTAATCGGTTGCCTGTCTCCGGGTTGTTGCACAACCTTATAATAATAATACTCATAATAATAATAATAATTATTATTATTAGTCAAAAAATACTTATTAAAAAAAGTCTTGTATTGAAAATCTAGTATCTAAAATCTTTAAAATCTAATATAAATCATGAAAATATTCAGTTTTCCACTACTGAAAATTTTAATTTATAAAGTTTAAAGTATAAAATGTATTTTAATTTATATTTATTTGAGGAGTGGATTTCTATACATGCTTTTTTTTTCAAATAAGTTTTTTATTAAGTCATCGAATAACCTTACAATAATCACAAGTTCCAGGATTAATTTTCGATTTCAATACATTTTATTGTGAAAAATTATCTATCTATCTAGTTCATCTACATCTACGTCATGTCTATCGGTCTTACATATCTCCTCATAGTTTACGCAATAGCCTAACATAACACATAACTTTTACAATTTTTTAAAGGAAAAAAAATCTGCTTTTGTCTCACTTTTACGCTTTTCTTGTCTTTAAAACTCTGTGTACACCAGATAAGGTTTTGATTTTTTTTGTCCTTTAAAGCTTCTTTTTCCTCTGTTGATTCTTGTAGTGTATCACAAGTTGTCTTTTTAGATTTGGAGTGAATCATATATCCCTATAAAACAGGTGTCAGGCTGTGTTCTCTCTCCAGCTGTTTTGAAGTGTTAGATGTGTGATTATCCAGCCAGGTGATGTTTTCCTCTCGCCCTTTTAGGCATACCTCATGAGACCCTCCATCATCTTTTTCGATGAGATTGATGGCCTCGCTCCTGTTCGCTCCAGCAGGCAGGATCAAATTCACAGGTAATGCATTCGAATTAATGCGGTGGGGATTGCAGAAGGTTTCATCATCAGGATTAGAAAAGCTCCTGAAGAAATCAAGTAGTTCGATATGATTTCCACACAAAGGCTTTTGGTATTACAAGGAGTATATGGTGGAAAACAAGATTTTTCTTGCTCCTTTAAAGAGTTTGATGTACTACCCACATTCACACGTCAACACCTATTCATTTTACATTTGACGAGGTTAGTCATTTTGTTTTCTCTTTTTGTGTTTTAGCTCCATAGTGTCTACATTACTGGCATTGATGGATGGTTTGGACAGCCGGGGGGAGATAGTGGTCATCGGTGCTACAAATAGACTCGACTCTATCGACCCCGCACTCAGGAGGCCCGGGCGCTTTGACCGGGAGTTTCTGTTCAACCTGCCAGATAAAAAGGTGCGCAAATCCTTTTTAACTTCTACAAGCTATTTTGCAGCCAACTGACATGCGGTGTCCCAGAGCGTCCTCGTGTCCCTCACTCAAAACACTTATCCTGGAATTGTCTGACAGCTCAGTTTCAAGTCTTTTGCAGCTGGTTTGGCTGATAAAATTAGTCTTTTATCAGTGATAATCTCACAGATTGTGTTTGCCAAGCTCGTTGACATCTTGACAAACGGAATGCCAGTTAATTTTGATGAGATTAGTTTAGTATGCCGATCTCGGCTGATATCAAAGCTTTCCTGCTAGAGTTAAAGACTTAAACGTTACCTATGAGTAACTTGAAAATTGCATGTATAAAGTTGTACTAAGTATTGAGCACTTCAAACTACAAATAAGTAGAGGCTAACTAGTCATTGAGGGAAATATAACATTAGATGATACTTTTTCCTATCCAACAGTCAAAGCAGTACTGAGCACAAAAATGAGATTTCAAATAAAGTGAGGACATTAAACAGCATTTAAACAGATCAGTGTATTCTAAATCCCAATGACACCAGAAACGAGTTGAAAACAGTGATCACAAGAATATTTTGTTGAATTACTATGAGTAGTTGTATTTTATACAGTGGGGTCCAAAAGTTTTAGACTTAAAAAATCTGAGATTTAAAATTTAATTAAAACCATGAAAATAAAAATGTTTTAGGGTTTGGTTCGTTTTTCAAAATTTACAACATGTAATGTTTAAAAAAAACATTTAATTGAAAAGATACAATACAATATTAAATATTTATTGCACATTAATGCAGTTTTTATTATTATGAAAGTCCGTTGCTCACTGGCTCTGAATACACATACAGACAAACCATGGGTCACAGGTGGGGTGGGATGTTGATCAGTACTGGCTTGGGATGGGTGGCATCACGCGTCTCAACCAATGAGAGCATTTGGGGTGGGCCTAAGACTGCAGCAGTGCTCACATTAACGCTCCTGATAAAATAGTTTAGGCTAAGCATCAACATTCACAAACCAACCACTGTTCACTGTTATTTTTAACAGAAAAGAATGCAATGTGCTCGTAATCATGACTTCATAAGTGGGAAATAGAAAGTTTCCGATAGCATGTGAAGACAGCAGAGAAGCGCTCTTGCTCAGCACAGTGGAGTGCCTTTTTGTTAACTTTGTGGTTTATTATTTTGAGTCATTTGGGACGCGGTAACACACGGCCCTCTCACAATATATTGCTTTACAGATCTATCACTCTTGCTGCTCAGAAATGTTCACGCAAGCACGTATCTTAAGTTTTGCGCTCTGGCACGGGTAGCGCTCACACTAACTGATCTATATATAACTGAACCGCGCTCTGGCCAACCTCCAACCGAGCCAGGGACAGCTAAACAAACCTCGCCCGAGCGCGGCACGGAGCGATCACACTAGTCAAACGAATCGGGCTTTGGGGGTCAAACGCACTCGGGCACTGTTAAGATTGCCTAGTGTGAGTACACCCTTATTCTCCCGCATCCCGCACACATGAGTCTCTACCCGCCCGCACATGCGCCCCATCAAGTGTTGTCCCGCGCCACACTGTTGCGTTGGGTCATGCTGGTCTCTGAGGTGCAAGTTATAATGTTATGATCGAGGCTCTGAACTCTGAGCATAACTTGTTTTTCTATTACAAACTATAAAATATTTTCTATAAAAATGTTAATGCCCTGGCAGTGGCAAATAGCTTGTTTTAGATTTCATTTGATTACATTAATGTTATATTTTATTGTAAAAATATTTTTATGTAGAATGAATACTGCTGGAAAAAAGCACCTTATTTATTTGTTTAAAGTGTTTGCAAAACAAATGTTTTTGCACTTTTGTTCATATAGCAGTACTTTTAAAGGGGTCATATGATGCGATTTCAATTTTTTCCTTTCTTTTTTGAGTGTTACAAGCTCTTGGTGCATAAGAAGATCTGTAAATTTGCAAAGACTAAGGTCTCAAATCCAAAGAGATACTCTTTAATAAAGGTTAAGAGTCCCCCGCCATGAAGGGAAACAGGTCAATTTAGCTCAAAGGGAATCATTTAAGATTTTATAGGGAATTTGGACAGAATCACTGTTTTACGGCTGATTACGGAGTCGGCCAGCGATTCATTGAACGAGCCATATAACATCAATTCTGCAATGGATATTAATATCCAAAGTATAGTGAAAACACTATTTATTAGCACAGTAACAAGATCGGCAGTTTAAGACATTAACTTGTAAGCACGAAACACAAGATACTTCTCTTTTCAATATAAATAAGGCTTTTTTGGATAATTCTAAGACATATAAACTAATCTAACACGTGAACACACGCATTCACACAAGTTTTGCAGAAAGAGAGAAAGTGAGGAAATTATTAGTTTAAGAGAATGAAAATGTGAGATCCCAAGTTTATGGCAATATGTGAAATTGCATAGACATGAACAACCATCAATCACTTAATTAACCCTCGCATTGAGTTCCTCAATGAGGTTAAAATTATATTAAATGCACCAGTTCAGCTAGAATCTGGAGGTACTTGCGTTGCCTGTGTAAGGGGTTCCCTTTGTTGTCGTTGCAGAAAGGGGTTTCCCGAGGTTGCTGATTGGCTGGAAGTTCAGTAGTCCTTGAAGTGATTTCTTGGAAAGCCAATGGTTGGGCGTTGGCTGAAGATGCAGAGTTTTGGGCTGGTTGAAGTTTTGAAGCGGTCGGTCACAGACTCGAGGTGAACTCGGAGACACACGTAGTTGTTGCAAAACTTAACTCAGAACACGAAACTCTCAACGGAAAATAAAATAAATTAAAGTAGAAGAATAGAAGTAACGAGACCAGATGGTTTTCTTCTCATCGTGGCTAAGTAGCAGCGGGCGTGCAGGCCGAAGCACGCTGGAACGGCGCTCTAAGAACGCAAAGGTAATGGCAAAAAGCCATGACTAAAAGCAGTGGCTAAAAGCCATGACTAAAAAAAAAAGCATAATTTGATGGTGTCCTGAGTATTTAAACCGGGTTGTTGGCCACATCCCAAATTGTGCCTTGGCCAATTATATATTGGTCTTAGCTTGGGGTGTTGTATGTTTCTCCTCCCAATTCATAAATCAAATGTTGTCTCATCAGTCACATGGTCCGAGTTTTCCCGCTCTTTCAGAGTATAATTTTGGACATGATTTCTATAACAAGAATGATACATTTGATGAAGAATTGATTGGAAGAAACGTTTCAAGCAAGAAGATTCAAACACACACATACTAAACATGAATATGAACCCTTAAGCTATACAATAGTTATTAAAAAGACATTAAGTGATAGCACTGATAGTCAATGTGTGGGTTACACACAATGAATGGAGTTAACATGGCTGATATTCGTTTCTCTTCCTCTTTGAGTTTAATTTTGGGTGCATCCTACATCTGTAAAGACAGTTTCTGGCCATTCTGTGAACATAAGGAGTATTTAGTGATCGACCGATATTGATATTTTATTACCGATACCAATTATTTGCATGTTTATGTGCCCGATAACCGATATGCAGAACCAATATTTATTTACTGTTATAAAGTAAATAAATGACTGGGTGAAGTAAGAACATACTTCACTTTGGTTTTTCCTCTTTTTAGTCATCTATTTTTTTTTAAGTGTTGAAAATTAGCAGTCTTTCATGTTCAATTTAATCTTCACATTACAACAATAAAAAAAAAACATTTTATTTAAAGCATCAGCAACAACACTAATATTAACAATAAGCAAAATAAATGTAGAATGTCTAATTTTTTCAAATGGAGAAAATGAATAAAGGACAGGAGTCATATCAACTTCATTTTAAACTACAGTTTTAGTAGGTTTATAAGCTGTTTAATAGCTACAGAGTGAATAATAATTCACTGAATAATATTCTCTGGAATATTGGAATATAACAAACAAAACATCGTATTTTATTGCATTTCTCAACTGGAATGTTATTTAAGAGTTATTAATAATGTTTTTGTCCTTCTAGATTATGAAATGCCTGCTGACAGCACGGTTTATCTTTGCATTTACACAGAACTATACTCAAACAGCGGTCGCTCGCGGAGATAATAAATAATTATTTTCCATAGAGTTGTATTTATTTAGACGTTTATTAGCGAAATAATTATTATATAGTAAATGTTAATACAATTCAGGGTGTTTTAAACAAGTGAATCTTGTTAAAAATTACATGCGGTGGCCGTGCTGGAGCATTTCCTGAGCATCATCCGCATCAATCCGGTGAGTGAACAGCAATATAAAAGTGGCTTCATGAGACTAATGATGAGCATAGACAACAGAGAGAATTAAATTTAGCATTTTTATTTCAAACATGCGCTCATTCATGGCTGTATTTTTTAATTAAGTTATTTAACAGGTGGGGAACCAACTTAAACCGCAAGTTTTTTACTAGTGATTTCTCATGTGATGGTCATTACTTGCTGTGTCGTTGACCATTAATCTTGGTTACTTGCCCCAAATTTGACAATCTCCTTGGAATTGTCAAGGTGTAACTTTTACTCGCTGTAGTATTGTTGCTGCTGCCATGTCGTGAAGACACTGTGTGTTTTGCGAAACTACTTTGTTTGGCCTTCCACTAGAGGACGATATCCGCTTCGGCATGCCTGGAGCTGATCCGTGCTGGTCGCTGAGGGAATACATCAACTTTGCGCTTTGGATCGCCGGATTGGCTTTCACTGTGGACGATGCGGAGTCCAGCCTGGGGTCGTCACATTTGGTTGCCGCAAGCCTGCCGGACGCTTCGTCGAATCCGCCGGGCCGCGCCGTTCTCAAGCCCGCCCGCCACCGCTCACTCTAGCCCGCTGTGTGTTTTGTTGTGAAAGCGAAACTACTTTTGTTGGCCTTCCAAAAGGGACACGACTAGAAATCAGTGGTAGTTGTATTTACACACTGTTCCAGAACAGTTCAACCCAAAAATTCAGACGTGTGCAGTGCACTGACTGTTTCCTGATCCTGGGAGAGTAAACTACAATGCCGTCTGGTCTGACTCACAGACTGTAAGTAAGTTTTTTTATATTTAAAGAATGTGCCACTGACAATTCAAACGCGAGTTTAGAGCAGTGTAGAGTAGCACTTGTTGTTTGTTTTCCATTTCTTCCATCACACATCAGACATGGTTTAATGTTTAAAAGTACAAGTAAAATACAGTATAAGTCATTAAAATCCATAATTATGTCCCCACTGGATGCAAACAAATGCCTCGTTTATAATGGGTTTTTATTGTTTTTGTCTTGTCGCGCCGGGACACGGCATCACAGTTTGTTAGGGGCATAACATTTCCGTCACATGCTTGAAGTATTCAGCCAATCACAACACACTGGATTTTTACTTTTTAAAAATTTAAAAACAAAAACCCTTTGTGTTGATTATTTATTTTATTTGACATCAAGGTGTATGCCATGCCTCCAAGCTTTCTTATTTTGCTAATAAACTTTCTACGTTTCTTATTTATTTGGTTATATATTATACGTTTACTTATTTCCAGTTTTGTATAGGCTACCTATTTATACTTTATGTAAAAGTTATTTGTTATTTTATATTAGGCATAGCCTGCCCTATAGCATGGTGTATTTTTATTTATTTTGTTAATAAAAGTTATGTTTTATATATAGGCTAAAGTGAGTTTGACGTTGTATTTTGTTGTTGCATTCAAGCAATTGACGCAGAATTGCCGCTAATTCGAAATTCGAAAGCGCACGGCGCTTTTAAGCTATTTAAAAGTGAAGGAAGGCGAGGAAAAATTCAAACAAACAATTGCTTTACGTCAAATTGGTGCTATTTGAAAGTGAAAGTAAAATGTGCACGCCGCTTTGCAAGCTATTTAAAAGCGAAGGAAAGCGAGGAAAAGAGGAACGCCCCTGCCCCCGCGGTGATACCGGTATTACCGGTGTTGTCATACGTCGATTAACTGGTGGGAAAATTTCCTCACCGTCACAACCCTAATCTACACCCTTATACTGTGTGCATCATCTATGCCTGAGCTTTGTTTTTGAAGTTGTTGTGATATGAGGTCAGCTCTGTGCTGGTCTGATTTCTAGATGTGTATGCAGTTTGTCTTCACAGCAGGGTGCTGGCTAATCAAACGTTAGCTCTTATGTTTTCACCAGACCCTTTGTTAAGTGTTTATGATCAAAAGAGTTTTGCGGTGCATTTTGAAGTGCCTTGTTTTATCTGTACACTGTCTGTGTTTGTGTTTACGCTCATCAACAGGCTCGAAAGCACATTCTAGAAATCCACACCAGGGACTGGAGCCCCAAGCTAGCTGAACCCTTCATAGATGAGCTAGCTGAGAAATGTGTCGGTAAGATGGACGCAAAAATGATGCTTTTCTAGCTTCAGCTCTATATCTCAACCCAACTAGTTGCAGCATGAACACGTTTTGGGTTTCAAGTCATTTCTTTCTTCACTGATAGTGAAATGCTGCAAAGTGACAAAATCACAGGCGATCAGAACATATTTGTTTAATCTATATTCAAAGTCATTGAGCTATTACTACTTGATTTCTCTAGACCATAAAGTGTTTTGATGTCAGATGTTTGGAAGACGAAACAAATGTTAATCCCATAATCAGATAATTGACTGTTTTACACAGGTGTTAACATTTGTTCAACAGATTTATTATTATTTAATGTAGAAACATTTTATTTGCTTTGAAATGTATCTTTTTGGCTATTGTTTGTAGCTTAAAGTCCAAAATCAAATAGCAGTTTGTTTTCCCAACTATAAAATTAAAAAATTTAAACTTTGAGTTAAGTTGAATGGAACACAGTATTAATATTTTCACTGTAAGCTAGGCTATTCTGTCAACTTAGACTGTGCTTCTTAAATAAATAAAAATAATAATAAAGTTTAAGCAATATCTTTTCATTTGATCTTTTCAAATTTCTAACCATTTCGAGTTTATTTTAACCATTAAATGGAAACCAAAAAACTAAAAATTAGAGTTATTATTTTATTTTATATCTATTTATTTTGTGTAATTATGCAACTGTTAGGTTGTAAATATTTAAAGTTAACAATTTACTAATGTTTTTGAACAGTATTAAAGGTGGCCACAGAGTGATGTTGTTGTCCAGATGAGTCTAACTCTGCTGTGTCTCAGGTTACTGTGGGGCCGACATCAAAGCACTTTGCACAGAGGCTGCGCTAGCGGCTCTGCGGCGGCGCTATCCTCAGATTTACGGCAGCAGCCAGCGTTATCACCTGGACGTGGGCTCCATCGTTTTGGGGCCGCAGGACTTTGGTCGTGCTCTGCGCTCCATAGTACCTGCGGGTCAAAGGGCCCTGACTCCACCCGGCCAGGCCCTTTCCTGCGTGTTGAAGCCCCTGCTGGAGCCTACACTGGCCCAAACGCTGGCCTGCCTGATGCGAGTCTTCCCCCATGCAGAGCTCCTGCACAGGGAACACATACACGGTACGCTCCCATTTCCTGCTGTTGGATTTTATGTTGTTCGGTGAGTTATTTTTACTATACATCACAGGTACAAAAATTGCTTTAATTAGTTTTTTCCCTTTGCCCTTCTTTTCTGATTTAGGTGTTTCATCATCCATTCAGATCTATTTTTTGTGCCTTACATACAGAGCTTTATAATTACCACCTCATATTACTGCTGGGAATAGAATTTTCCCAGTATTTTTAATGACTGCTCTCTTTGCAATAAGTCATGTGACTCATCCCACCATTTAGTTTTGAGCTTTTCTCTGCTGTATTTATACCATTGAACTGATTGTTTTAAAAGAAAATTGACAACTAGTGAGAGATTTTAGTTTTCCTGGATTGAGTTTGTTCATTATTATTATTATTATACATATTTCATAAATGGTTGATTTTTTAATTAATGGAATCTTTTTCCTCTAGAAGATTTTATAAATGTTTTATCTTTAAAGTTTTACAAGACAGATTTCATATTTTTATTGTGCCTCATTACTTACTTGTGCCCTTGAATCGTTGAGTGAATCGTTTGGGAGTCGTTGAGCAAGTAAGGTAAAAATAAATGCATATTATAAGACAATAAAAGTGTTTTTTGTCCTTGCATGCATGTCACGCTGTTGTTGGGGACTCCCAAAACCAAAATATGAACCTTTCATTACCCATAATTGGGGCACTTTAATCCTTGGTGCGTTTTATATTGTAGAATTCGTATCATTATTATATAATCAGTATTTTATTATCATCTTATCAGTATTATTGTTAGTTTTTTCCAATTTTTTACAGGGACACTGAATGACCAAAAAAAGCACCATCACCAGTCCTAAGTTCAGTTAAAATGACTAATTTGCATTCATACATGGTTACTAAGTTTTAATTCTATTTACTGAACTTCTATTATTAAATAATACTTGATTGTCATATTATAATGCTTGACTGACTGACATTAAGAGTGTACTTTCAGATATTTAAAAAGCTGTACCATTTTTACAAACAACATATACCATATACCTACAGTATATCTATATATATATATAATATATATATATATAGGTGGGGTGGGGGGGGGGGGGGGGGGGGGGGGGGGGGGGGGGGGGGGGGGGGGGGGGGGGGGGGGGGGGGGGGGGGGGGGGGGGGGGGGGGGGGGGGGGTTATATGTGTTTGGTAAAAGGCACAGATTTATATATACAGTTCCGTTGAAATTTGTGAACCCTTTAAATTTTTTCTAGTATTTCTGCTTAGATATGACCCAAACAATCGATATTTTCACGACAAGTCCAATTAACATAAAAGACGACGTGCTCAGACCGCTAAGTAAACCAGGACCCAAAATAAGAGGTCTAAATATTAGCGTAATCAGTAATTTCTTGTTTCCTTTAGTATATCAGATGACAGACAAACACCGATTCACTCGCAGTAGTTGTACATATTCTTCGAGACCTGAGCGGGGCAAAAGGATATGACTATAGGATCATCTGTTCCATTCCATGTGAAATTAAGCGTCCATCTGTTCAGAGGTGTTTTCATTCAGTAAAATGACCATCAGGTGTCATTGCCTGCCCTGTTTTATTTAAAGAACAGGGATCTATCAAAGTTTGGTCATGTTTGTGGAAGTGTATCATGGCACGAACAAAGGAGATCTCTGAGGACCTCAGAAAAAGAGGTGCTGTTGCTCATCTGGCTAGAAAAGGTTACAAAAACATCTTTAAAGAGTTTTTGACTCCACAAATCCACAGTCAGACAGATGTGTACAAATGGAGGAAATTCAAGACCACTGTTACCCTCCCCAGGAGTGACTGACCAACAAAGATCACTTTAAAAGGTTGCAAAGGAACCCAGGGTAACTTCTAGCAACTAAAGGCCTTTCTTACATTGGCTAATGTTAATGTTCATGAGTCCACCATCAGGGAGAACACTGAACAACCATGGTGTGCCTGGTGCATCCAAAAATAATATTGCTGCCCATCTGCAGTTTGCTAAAGATCATGTGGACAAGCCAAAGGAATACTGGAGAAATGTTTTGTGGACAGATGAGACCAAAATAGAACTTTTTGTTTAAAGAGAAGGCGTTTTTCCCCCCCCCCCCCTGTTTTGGAAGAAAAAGAACGCACTGCATTCAAGCATAAGAACCTATATACCATCTGTGAAACGTGGTGGTGGTAGTATCATGTTTTGGGCCTGTTTTGCCGCATCTGGTCCAGGACAGCTTGCCATCATTGGAACAATGAATTCTGAATTATACCAGCAAATTCTAAAGGAAAATGTCAGGACATCTGCCTGAGAACTGAATCTGAAGAGAAAGTGGGTAATGCAGTAAGACAACGACCCCAAGCACACAAGTCTACCAAAGAATGGTTAAAGAAGAACAATGTTAATGTTTTGGAATGACTGAGTCAAAGTCTGGACCTTAATCCAATTGAAATGTTGTGGAAGGAGCTGAAGCAAGCAGTTCATAGGAGGAAACCCACCAACAGCACAGAGTTGAAGTGGTTCTGTACTGAGGAAGGGGCTAGAATTCCTACAAACCGATCAGCAGTTACAAGTAACTTTACCTGCAGTTACTGCTGCAAAAGGGGGTCAGACCAGACACTGAAGCAAAGATTCACATACTTTTGCCAATCACAGATATGTAACATTGGATCATTTTCCTGAATAAATAAATGACAAAGAAAATATTTTTGTCTCATTTGTTTGGGTTCTCTTTTTCTACTTTCAGGACTTGAAATTTTGAGTCATTCTTAGAGTCAAAATTCTAAAGGGTTGACAAACTTTCAAGTAGCACTGTGTGTGTGTATGTATATATGTATTTACAGTGGGTACGGAAAGTATTCAGACCCCCTTAAATTTTTCACTCTGTTATATTGCAGCCATTTGCTAAAATAATTTAAAAAAAATTTTTCCCTCATTAATGTACACACAGCACCCATATTGACAGAAAAACACAGAATTGTTGACATTTTTGTAGATTTATTAAAAAAAAAACTGAAATATCACATGTCCTAAGTATTCAGACCCTTTGCTGTGACCCTCATATATTTAACTCAGGTGCTGTCCATTTCTATGGAGGGGAGGTGGTGGGGCACAGCGGCACGTCCACGAAGAATCGAATCTGATCATTCTTGAGATGGTTATACACCTTCATTTGAGTCCAGCTGTGTTTGATTATACTGATTGGACTTGATTAGGAAAGCAACACACCTGTCTATATAAGACCTTACAGCTCACAGTGCATGTCAGAGCAAATGAGAATCATGGGGTCAAAGGAACTGCCTGAAGAGCTCAAGACAGAATTGTGGCAAGGCACAGATATAGCCAAGGTTACAAAAAAAATTCTGCTGCACTAAAGGTTCCTAAGAGCACAGTGGCCTCCATAATCCTTAAATGGAAGACGTTTGGGATGACTAGAACTTTTCCTAGAGCTGGCCGTCCGGCCAAACCGAGCTATCGGGGAGAAGAGCCTTGGTGAGAGAGGTAAGAAGAACCCAAAGATCACTGTGGCTGAGGTCCAGAGATGCAGTCTTTAATGGTAGAAGTTGTAGAAATCAACCTCCACTGCAGCCCTCACCATTCCGTGGCTTTATTGCAAGTGTCCGCGACGAAGCCTCTCCTCATGCAGACACATGAAAGCCGCATGGAGTACGCAAGAGGGTGAAATAAGATGCTGCTTGCTGATGATACCAAGATAGAACTTTTGGCCTTAATCTAAGCGTATGTGTTGGAGAAAACCGCACTGCTCATCACCTTTCTCAATACGTCCCAACAGTGAGCATGTGGGTGGCAGCATCATGCTGTGGGGGTGTTTCAGCTGCAGGGACAGGACGACGGTTGCAATCGAGGGAAAGATGAATGTGGCCTAGTACAGGGATATCCTGGACGAAAACTTTTCCAGAGTGCTCAGGACCTCAGACTGGCCGAAGGTTTACCTTCCAACAAGAAAATGAACCTAAGCACACAGCTAAAATAACGAAGGAGTTGGCTTCACAACAACTCTGTGACTGTTCTTGAATGGCGCTGCCAGAGCCCTGACTTAAACCCAATTCTGGAGAGACCTAAAAATGGCTGTCGACAAACGTTTACCATCCAACCTGACAGAACTGGAGAGAATCTGCAAGGAGGAATGGCAAAGGATCCCCAATCCAGGTGTGAAAACATTTTTGCATCTTTCCCAAAAAGACTCATGGCTGTATTAGATCAAAAGTGTGCTTCTACTAAATACTGAGCAATGTGTCTGAATACTTAGGACCATGTGATTTTTCAGTTTTTCTTTTTTAATATATCTTCAAAAATGTCAACAATTCTGTTTTTTCTGTCAATATGGGGTGCTGTTAATGTGTACATTAATGAGGAAAAAAAAATGAACTTAAATGATTTTAGCAAATGGCGGCAATATAACAAAGAGTGAAAATTTTAAGGGGGCCTGAATACTTTCCGTACCCACTGTATATATATATAGATATAGATAGTAGGGCTGCACGATTGACAAAAATCATAATTGTCGATTATTCCCTTGGAATTGTAATTGCGATTATCACAATTTACATTGAATGATCTTTATACCATTGTTTGAAGTAACGGCATGCCATATTTTTATATGAAAATAATCAAGCTGAAAACACTCTAACTGAAAACTTTTATTGCTTTTCTATAGTACTAAGCCTCAAATGTCAAATATACATCAAATTGGTTTCTTCTTTAAATGATAAAAAAAAAGTAAAAATATGAATGGTATTACAATGTTATACTAAAATTAAAATAATGGGAAAACCTTAAATGGTTTCATAGACTCTTTTTTTTTTTTTTAAAGATAATTATTTTGTGTATTTGTAACAGAATATGTTGACATGCTTTGTTGTTCAAAAACAACATTATTTTTCAAATACTGTACATATTGTAGGTCCTCTCTGCCCGCCTCTCTCAAACGCTTCGTTTCTACAAAGTCCCTCCTTCCGACAGCGCAGTCTGCTCTGATTGGCCAGCTGAACCAAAGCATTGTGATTGGCCGAACACCACAAACACACGTCGGAAATGTAACGCCCCTTACCATAATCCTGAGCTTCATCTTTCAAAATAAATGTATAGACAGTAAATAATGTCATTAGTTTTACCATCAGTTCAAGCCCGAAAGGGGACCAGAGTCGCGTGACAGACACAGTGATGATGCAGTACACAAGCCGTGGTTAAGACAACTGTCTCCACTGTGATGTGACGCTGTCTCTCTCTCTTTCTCTCTCACACACACCCACACACACGATGCGCAAAACTCCGCATTTGAACAGTCATAGCAAATACTTAAACTAATAACAAAAAAAAAGTAGCTGATTCAGAAGCGCCAGATTGCATAGCAAAGTCAGAATTACCTCCTATCCTAGGTTCACGAAACGGTCGTCCATAAAATCATTGCTGTTCTGTTGTAAGTAATCTTAAATATTCCTAAATGCATCTACTTCTGGAAGGCCAAATAAAGTGCTTTTGCTTTCGCCTAGAAACACACAGCATCTCCCTGACATGGTTGTTTCAACACTAACTGCGGTTACTGAAACCACGCCTTCTTTCTTTGCGTGCACATTTGGGCGGCATTATGCAAATATTTCCACATAGTGAGGTAGATCTGTGGGGGCGTGTTAGAACGAAGCTTGTTTTAGGGGGTGTGGCAGAGTCTTAACTTTGATAAAGAATAGCTCTTTGGTTTTGAGACTTTAGTCTTTCAACTTCAGGGATCTTATCTATGGACAATCAGCTTGTAACACTCCAAAGAGAAAGGAAAACTTGAAATAGCATCATATGACCCCATTAAGATAACATGTAGAAAGAAAAAAAAGCATCTTAAGCATGCAGAATAACATAATTGACTTTGAACGCTTATGTAATTGTGGCATCCGTAATTGTAAGGCGCGATATACAATTTTGATTAATTGTGCAGCCCTAATATATAGTTTAATATAGTATAGTATTTCAGTCTGGCAAGTAAACTAAAATTTACTTGCCAATGGCGATTCAATTGCCAAGGTGTCTGTAGAGGGTTGATATATGATATGTGTGTTGATATATATATATATACACACATACATACATACATACATATATAAAATTTTCCCAAAAGTGCAAGATT
The DNA here is from genome assembly GCA_018155175.1 of Sinocyclocheilus anophthalmus. NCBI lineage: Eukaryota > Metazoa > Chordata > Actinopteri > Cypriniformes > Cyprinidae > Sinocyclocheilus > Sinocyclocheilus anophthalmus. The sequence continues at coordinate 170,194 of JADLZN010005524.1, read as the reverse complement.
TTCCTTTTATTTTTACAAATTTGTTACTGAGGGATGTTTTATTTACTGCTGAGGGAAAGGGGGGATTAAAATATAAGATGAAATAAAATCATTATATTATTATTTATGTTTATGTATTTTTTTTTATTTGTCTATCAGAGTAACTTTCCCCAATACTAACGCATCAAATCAAAGCACTTTTCCTGCTGCATGTTGTTTTCTGTTTTAGTTAAACTGCTGTTTTTGTAAACCACTCTAAAGCTGAAGAAATGTCAGCAGAAATGTGAAGTTGTTTCTCTGTGATTTCAGACACTGACAATCATCAGTTGGTGGAGGACTCGTACAGCGAGGACGAGGAATGTCTTGGTGCTCCTTCCATTTATGAAACTCATTCAGGATCGCTGAAGGAAGCAGCTTCCTGCACGACCCATAAACCCTTTCTCCACTTTACCACGTGAGTCAGTCGAATTCATACAGAACTCACTTTTCATCCTCAGCACACTTTAATAATCAATACACCGAGCCCCTTCATTTATTATGCCTATGTTGCAATTTTAATAGTAAATCTTAATTTTTTTTCCATGAGTACAGCCGTTCATGCTGATATGGCAATAGAAAATAAACAAACAAAACATGTCAGATTTATAAGTCTCGAAGGGGTTTACATGATAAAATCAAATGCTGTGTTTTTCTGCCATCTGTTGGTATGCTGCAGGACTAACAGTCTGCACTGAGACCGCTCATGTTCCTCAGCAGACCTGCTTCAATCGCATTTGCATTGATTTGTTCTTCACAGTTCAGTAAAACGGTGTTTTATGGCATTAGCTTGCGATCATCAATACTTGCAGCCCCTCACACTTAAATGAGATTTTGGCAAGTGGTTCATCTTAATATATTATTATACAGTATAGATGACAAATGCATGAAAATGTGTCCTCCCTAAAGAGCTGCCAACTTGATCAATTTCCTTATTTATTTCTCCTCATTATTGGAGTTTTATTTTGTCGTCGTAGCTTCGTTCCAGTTGTCAGCAACTCTTCCTAAATGAGAAACTGAGGCAGCTTCTCAAAACTAGCATCTGTGTAAACAGCATTTCTGTGCTTCTAGATTTGAATTGAATGTTTCTAACTAACCTAGACAGATGGATAGATAGATAGTGACCTTTTTCTTTTTGTTTCAGTTCTGCCTACCGGCAGCCCACCTCTTACCGGCCACGGCTGCTGCTGACGGGACCCCAGGGCGCGGGGCAGAGCACGCACCTGGCCCCTGCCCTGCTGCACCACCTGGAGAAGTTCACTGTGCACCGTCTCGACCTACCCACGCTATACTCCGTCAGTGCCAAAACCCCAGAGGAATCCTGTGCTCAGGCAAGCTGAAAAAAACAACATCACTTTTAAAGACTTGACACGTCCAGTGTGTGGTGCTGTGGGCTTGTAGTACTGTTGTTGTGCTTAAAATGTGTGATGATGGTAGTCATCACACCATATCCACCTTATTTTCTACATAGGAGTGCATGCAGTCATTTGTAACGTCTGGTATGTGTGTCTGTGTGTAGTTGTTTCGTGAGGCTCGGCGCTGTGTACCCAGCATCATCTACATGCCTCACATCAGTGACTGGTGGGAAGCCATCAGTGAGACGGTCAAGAGCAGCTTCCTCACACTCCTGCAGGATGTACCCTCATTCACACCGCTCCTCATCCTCGCCACAGCAGAGACCGTCTACCAGCAGCTCCCAGACGAGGTGACCAATCTGTCCCCTGGACAAACCCCTAAACTTAAATACACTTTTTTTGTGTAACCGTTTGTTACAGGCATGAATATATGTGTTTTGTTGTGGAGACAAGTTTCTTTTCTAAGGGTTAGGTGTACTTGTTTTTTTTTTTTTTACAATCTGTGATGGTTGAATGCATGCCGCTCATATTATGTGAAGGGTAAAATTATTAATTATAATTATATGTGACCCTGGAGCACAAACCATTCTTAAGTCGCTGGGGTATATTTGTAGCAATAGCCAAAAATACATTGTATGGGTCAAAATTATAGATTTTTCTTTTATGTTTATGGCAAAAATTATTAGGATATTAAGTAAAGATCATGTTCCATGAAGATATTTTGTTAAATTTCTTACCGTAAATATATCAAAACTTCATTTTTAATTGGTAATATGTGTTGCTAAGGACTTCATTTGGACAATTTTAAAGGCAATTTTCTCAATATTTAGATTTTTTTTTGCACCCTCAGATTCCAGATTTTCAAATGGTTTTATCTGGGCCAAATATTGTCCTATCCAACAAACCATACATCAATAGAAAGCTTATTTATTATATTAAAATTTAATATTTTTTAACAATTAGTGAAATTTACCCTTATGACTAGTTTTGTGGTCCAGGTCACATATTATATTAAATATTTTACATATTGATTCTAATCATAAAAAAATATTGTGATTTAGTATTTTTAAGTGTTTTTTTAAAAATAAATAATATTTGTAGTTTGAACTAAGACGTCAATTCAGCAATCTGTCACGCCACATCAGTGTCCAAACGACATTTATTGTTTGAATTACCATATAAAATCTACAGAATTTGAACGATCAGTCTTTGTCTAAGGTTTGTTTTGAATTCTTTGCTGCTTTTTCTAATTTGTTTTTTTTCTAGTCTAAAAGATCGATATTTCTCTCAATCTCGATTTAAAGGTGCAGTAAGTTCTGAGTAAATTGCAGTAAATTTCTGAGAAACGCTGTTGAAAGTGGATAGGCCGAACACCTACCCACCCTTTTTGTGCCATCACCCGTAGGGTGTGCGGCCACTTGTGATGGAGGTGCCTGGTGTTTTGCATGTGGGGCTTCTCAATTCGTTATTTTCATCTCGTTTCCTTTCCTCGTGTCTTAGCTCCCCCCCGGTTAGGATACGAGGGAAGGATGCAAGGAAAGAAAATGAGGACAGAAAAGCCAGGAACTGTATTGTACTTGGAATATCTTGTCACTCAAGCGTCACTTCAAAAGCGGCATCACTGGGCTAGGGATCTTCCCTTATGTTGTTTGGGTGATTTCAAATATCACCGTGTTTCTCAGAAATTGCTTTACGGCTCCTTTAGCATAATATTGATTCATTAATGAGATTTTTTATAAAACTAGGTATTAAAAATAGAATCTAAAATGAAGTTACACATGTGTAGTTGTCACACAAACGCTGTATTTGCGCTTATATACAGTGTGGGAAAAAAGTATTTAGTCAGCCACCAATTGTGCAAGTTCTCCCACTTAAAAAGAGAGAGAGGCCTGTAATTTTCATCATAGGTATACCTCTACTATGAGAGACAAAATGAGAAAAGAAAATCCAGAAAATCAAATTTTAGGATTTTTAAAGAATTAATTGGTAAGTTCCTCTGTAAAATAAGTATTTGGTCATCTACAAACAAGCAATATTTCTGGCTCTCACATACCTGTAACTTCTTCTTTAAGAGGCTCCTCTGTCCTCTACTGGTTACCTGTATTAATGGCATCTTTTTGAACTTGTTATCAGTATAAAAGACATTTGTCCACAACCTCAAACAGTCACACTTCAAACTCCACTATGGCCAAGACCAAAGAGATGTCAAAGGACATCAGAAACAAAATTGTAGACCTGCACCTGGCTGGGAAGATTGAATCTGCAATAGGTTAGCAGCTTGTTGTGAAGAAATCAACTGTGGGAGCAATAATTAGAAAATGGAAGACATACAAGACCACTGATAATTTCCCTCGATCTGGGGCTCCATGCAAGTTCTCACCCCGTGGGGTCAAAATGATCAGAAGAACTGTGAGCAAAATCCCAGAACCACACGGGGGGACCTAGTGAATGACCTGCAGGGAGCTGGGACCAAAGTAACAAAGGCTACCATCAGTAACACACTGCGCCGCCAGTGACTCAAATCCTGCAGTGCCAGACGTGTCTTCCTGCTTAAGCCAGTACATGTCCAGGGCCGTCTGAAGTTTGCTAGAGAGCATTTTGATGATCCAGAAGAGGATTGGGAGAATGTCATATGGTCAAATGAACCAAATAGAACTTTTGGTAAAAACTCAACTTGTCGTGTTTGGAGGAGAAAGAATGCTGAGTTGCATCCAAAAGACACCATACCTACTGTGAAGCATGGGGGTGGAAACCATGCTTTGGGCTGTTTTTTCTGCAAAGGGACCAGGACGACTGATCCGTTTAAACGAAAGAATGAATGGGGCCATGTGTTGTGAGATTTTGAGTGAAAACCTCCTTCCATCATCAAGGTCATTGAAGATGAAACGTGGCTGGGTCCTTTCAGCATGACAATGATCCCAAACACCGCCCGGGCAACGAAGGAGTGGCTTCTTAGAAGCATTTCAAGGTCCTGGAGTGGCCTAGCCAGCCTCCAGATCTCAACCCCATAGAAAATCTTTGGAGGGTGTTGAAAATTCGTGTTGCCCAGCGACAGCCCCAAAACATTACTGCTCTAGAGGAGAGCTGCATGGAGGAATGGGCCAAAATACCAGCAACAGTGTGTGAAAACCTTGTGAAGACTTACAGAAAACGTTTGACCTCTGTCATTACTAACAAATGGTATATAACAAAGTATTGAGATGAATTTTTGTTATTGACCAAATACTTATTTTTCCACCATAATTTGCAAATAAATAATTTAAAAATCCTACACATGTGATTTTCTGGATTTTTTTTTTTCTCATTTGGTCTCTCATAGTTGATGTATACCTATGATGAAAATTACCGGCCTCTCTCATCTTTTTAAGTGGGAGAACTTTCACAATTTGTGGCTGACTAAATACTTCTTTTCCCCACTGTATTTTGTGTATGTGTTTGTGTGTATTAGGGATATGCCGGTATCAAATTTTCATGTTGTGATTAATTGCTAAGGCTTTTATTACGGTATACGGTATTATCACAATATTAAAATTTAGTTAAAAAAAGTGCTCTCATAATACAGTATAACAGGTTTAATAACTTTTTTTTCTTATAACAAAAATAACTGAACATTTAAATTCAATAAAGCAATACAGAAAAGTATCAGTTAAAAGTTTACACAGTTAACGTGCAAAAGACCCTTTACAATAAGAGCTCATTAGTTAACCTTAGTTAATGCATTAACATTCACAATGAGCAATAGCTACATTTGCTACTGAAGTTATTAATCTTTGTTAAAAAATACAAGTCTTTGTTCATGTTAGTTCATTAAATAACACAGTTGCAACTTTTATTTTTAACAATGTGTTATTAAATATTGAAATTAACTAAGATTAATGAATGTTTAGAATAATTTTTCATTGGCAGTTTAACTAATGTTAACTAATGAAGCCCTAATGTAAAGTGTGACCGAACAATAAAGAATCAAACACTTTCAAACAATATCTAGGGCAAGTTGTAGTCCAGATTAAAATAAATAAATAGCCTATTAAGTCTAAATATTAAGTATTTGGCGCTGTGACGAACATCATAGCAAATACACAAATCTAAGTGGCTATTTAAATCATTTAAACATGATTCAGAAACAGAAAGTAGTGCAGCTGCTTTGTTTACGGGGTAACGGCTGCATTTAAATTAATTATTATTAGTATTTTCTGCAGTTTAGCGCCATCTGCTGTCAGAGAGTGAATGTGCGCTTTCATCCAGAGCGTCTCTCACATGTTCCGCAATGTGCTTCTCGTCCGCGCTTGTTTACATCAGAGTGCTCACGCGTCTTTCACGCAGCATACTGCGGTGTTGTGCGTTTTGACCAGTTGATGCGAAAAGTATTCTTAAAATGCATTCAAAAAAATCAGAATAATTTGTAATAAATAATTATTCACGTATTTAGAAGTGCCCACGATAACAATATAGTGCATATTCATTACCGTGATATATCGCATTACGAATACCGTCATAAGTCTATGTGTTATATCCATGTATATATATATAGAGAGAGATATATATATAGTTATATATATATATCTATATGATATATATAGAGGGGGTTCGAATTGATGCATCGCGATGCGACGTGGACGTTCTCCATCGATGGAGTAATAGACCATAATCGATTATAGCCTTCTGACGTCATTTGCATACGCGCTTGTTAAAAATGCACTCTATTTTAAAATCTGAGCTTAGCTTTCTTCCGCACGTGTGTGCGCTAGAGACAATCGCGGCAGGCTTCATTGCACAGGATATGCGCTGTGAGACACGTGCGTATTGCTTGACTGCTTCCATTCGCTGTTATTTTAGTCTTTTACTTTAAATACGCTTTCATTTCTGCTGTTTGGAATGCAGTACGTATTAGATGCACGAAACTCACATACTGACAGCCCTTGAATTTATTTTTTACATAGTAAACATTTAATTCTGGCTTAATTAAATGTTTTATTATCTCAGTTTTATTATTTATTATATTTTATTATTCATTTAAAATGAGACAAATCTGCTATTATTTTAATCTCCAATCTGTTATTTATCAGTTCAGATAGTTTTTTTTTTTTAATGCTTTGATTACTAGCAGAAGACACTAACCAGTTTTAAATTCCAGTTGCGCAGATGGGGCACGTTGTAACACTGCGTTACAATGTGCTATTCTATGACATTAGCTATGTAATTTACACTATTTACTTTAATTTTAATGAGAAACAACGAGAAACAGGTGAATAAAGACTGACAGTCAATGTTTAATGTTTAGAAATTATTATTTCAAGACATGTAAAGCATTTTTGCTTGTTTATGTGGGCCGTCCCAAGCTTGGTTGCAATGTGTTCATTGTCAAACTCCAAAATCAGATTATTTTTAATTCTTAAAAAACACCATTTTATTTTATTGAACACAAAAACAACACCAACAAACAAATAATTATTTTATCAAAATATTTTAGTTTGTCTTGTATATTTTTTTCATTCGATCAGATAAGATTTTAAGCTGTCATATGGTCAAGTTACAACGTGCCCCTCAGATGTTACAATGTGTTCCACCTACGGGGCATGTTGTCACATTTCACTTCCATTTTTTGAGGGTAAATAAAGAAAAACGTATACACTGTAATCATGAAACAAAGTGACATATTTGTACTAGACAAGTGTAAAATTACTGTGGATAAAAAAAAAAACTCTATTCTGAACCCCATGTGGATTTACAAAAACTGAGAAAGTCAAAAAGTGTTACTCTGTGCCCCGCTCTCCCCTACCTCTGTAAATAAATAAATACAATATAAATTCACGTTTCGCGCACTTTAATGCCCTTTGAATGAAACGTGTACGTTATTCCATGTTAAGTCCACGTCGGCAGGGCCCTTAGGTCTAATAGACGACTCTTGAATGCTTGCTGCTGAACAGAAACCTCCTTAACGAAGGAAAGTTTGACGTTGTCACTATCCTGCGAATAGCGCCGGCGGATCTCCCCCAAATTCGGGGGATCCCTTCAGCTCGAGGAGCCCTATCGAATGCCACCCTCCACGTGTCATTAGCCCCCCGGGATCGCTAGATTGGTCGGTGCCGGACCGCGAATTTAACCACCCGTAACTCCCGAACCCCGGGGGCTATCCGCGCAGGGGTGGTCTCATTCGAAAGAGGGGCTCTAGACGTACACTCGATTCGCGTTAGAGTGGGTTCCTCGAGCTGAAGGGATCCCCCGAAGTTGGTGCGGATGGCCGTTCAAAGTTTCAATGGTTTTCCATAGACCTAAGCTTTAAAGCGTTTCATCCAGGTTGCCAGTAGCAAACAATGGAGGATGCTCTGCTGGACAAACTAAGTAATTAAACCATTTCTTCAAGCATTTTTATCTGTCAAATAGTTTCTGTAACAAAAAATTACGATCGGTGCATCTTCCCGATACCGATATACGGCGACGAATGCGCATATCGGGCCGTAATATCGGCAAAACGATATAGCGTTGGGGCTCTAAGTCGAAATAATTCTGCGCCATTAGTGTGAATGCAGCCTGTAAAGCTGCCAACGGTCTATGATCTCATCATTAATAATCAAATGGCAAAATAACCAAAGAAAAAAACCCATACTATGATTAGCCTATCTGTACATTTCAGATACTTAATGCACTTCCAGATAATGAAAGTTTTTTCTTTTATCACTTGTAATTGTCTTTTTCCCCCTTTTTTACTTTATATTTGCTTGTATGTTTTAAAAGCTATATTTATTTTTAATTCTTAACAATAATTAATCAATTATATATTAATGAATACTCATCTTATATGAACTAATTAATTAACATTTATTTTAAAAAGTAACCTGCTTATATAATTCAATAAAAAGGCACAAAATAAATTCGATATAATCGTGATGCATCGTGATATCGAACTGAATTGAATTGTTGACATGATGATCGTAATCGAATATAGAGAGAGAGAGAGTGATAACATGAGCCTAATTTGTGTACCATGTGCTAGGCCAAGGCTCAACCTTTTTCCTTTTTGTTTTCTTTTTGACTTTTTTGTCCCTTGTTCTCCTTTTTCCTTTAAGGCCTGACCTGTACCCGTCATTCCCTTTCTATTATTTTCTAGTCCTTTTCTAAGCACACCAGGGGCATTAAAATCAGTTTTCAAAGACATGACAGGAAGAGCATGTGAGAGAAGTCTTGAAAATAAAAGAGGGTGCGAGAGGGTGGAAGGAAGAGATAAGTAATTCAGTCTGAAGTCACATAACCAAAAAACCCTCTCTCATAATTATGCTGACGGGGAGTCACTCTGGCAGCTCTGCGGTTTCACCTCACAATTCAGCATCAAGCGCCTCCAGCGGCTCATGCTGTGCGCACCATGCATCCCAGGGTGCGTCGCTGGGTGAATAGTGATTGGCTGGTGGCGAAGCCCTTGATCATAGCCCCTGCTGAAGAGAATGATGCCCACCAGGAGGGCACGAGAGTGTTTAGAATAAAAGCATTAATGTTATTGACAGCCCCGTCTCTTGCTCGCTCTCTTCCTGCAAGGTGTGTTCATTAAAGCCTGTCTCGTTCCTCTGAGAATAGACATATTTAATTGATAGGAGACGAGGATGGGTTGGTTATTTTACCCTCTATGTGGTGCTGGGTTCTGTCACACTTGTTTTTTGTTTTCTCACACGCTTTGAAAATTTGGCTGGATTTTAAATGTTGAATGACCCCTTTGAAGACCCCTGTGGCGTCTTGATGTTGAAATTCTACCTATATGACAGTGTTTGCATTATGAATCTGCAGTCACTACGTATTTTGCTCGGTTCGGTTTGAATTGCTTGAATTTTTTTGTATTTTGACATGAGTAATAGTTCTTGAATTATACCAGAATAATGTGCAGAGACAAATATTAGATACATTTAATAATATAGTCATTTGTAGGTTGATTTTGCTGAAAAGAGAAAAATATTTAAAGGGATAAATATCTTCAGCGATTTTTCTATTTATTTACTTTATTTTTTTTAAATCAGCATCAGTCAACGTTGAATACACTGGCCAATATTGGATATTTAAGTGTATGTTTTCCTCTATTTTAAAGTTTTTAGATGACCTTTGCCATCATGTTACGCTCGCATAGTTAATCTTAAAAAAAAAAAAAAAGCTTTTATTTCATAACACCGTTAAAGGTAATTAACAACTCAAAATGAATTGCAATTTTTCATGCTGTGCATCCTAAATTTATATTTAAAATGACTTGAATTAGTTTACTCCTAGTTTTATAGTATAATTTTGGCCATTTATTAGTTATTGGCCATAACTGTAATTAAATACACTATTTATTTGTAGTTAATTATTATTTAACTGCAAATAATGATTAACTCCTTTTGGCATACTTCATCTAGGTTGCACAGCCTATTGGTTTATGTTAACCAACACTGTCTAGTGTTAACCAATATTCAAGCATCTATTTAGGCATCTCTTGCAAATCCTGGTTAAAAAGCTTCCTTAAAGTGTGTCTTTTGAAGTCTCAACAGAGCAGTATTCCTCCACAATCTTGCTCTGGCTCCATAGAGAACGCCCACTTTTCATGATCCAATCCATTTCTGATGGATTCTATCAAGTCCCGCCCCTACATTTCATTTAGTTATTTATTTTTGTCCTTGTTTGAATCAGAAATATGTCGTAGTGTGGAAGTAAAATGGGTTGCAAATGTCCTTTTATGTTGACTTCAACCCAGAGTTTTGACAAGCACAGAAGATCTGAAGTGGCTTTGAATGGTGAAGTGGGCAAATTCAGAGAATCGGCTGTTTGAATCCACAAAGCCTGTTCCCGCTTTGAAATGTACCCCAAGGCCCCTTCAGTGGAATCATACCATCCTCGCTCTGAATCGTACCACCTTACCTTGGTGTGAGAGTCATCTCTTCATCCGGACAGGGGGTCCTGTGTTAAAGCCGCGATCAATACTGGAGCTTCACAGTAACACCACAAGAGCTTCTACGGTCAGATTCTCCCTTAGAATAAACCATCCCGGCCTCTCCCACTCATGAACACTTGAATCCAGAGCCTCTGAGATTTGGAAATGGAGAGTTTGTGTGTGGAATTCAGAAAGGAGTGCTGTGAAGGATCAGGAGGTGTTTGGCCTTCACTGATGTCAGCAGGTAGTTATATGAAACACCCGGTAGTCATGCTTTAGAATGAGATGGAAAGGCGCTGTCCTGAACTGATAAATAATCTTTTAAAGTAACCCTTGGGAAGAAGCACATAAGTGACATATGTTCATTTGAATCTGTTGGTTTTATCTGTGGTTATCTGTGATCACCATATCATAGCTTGTATCCCTCCAAATTGAATCGACAGCACTAAATCAAAATTTTTGTTGCATGTTTATAAAGTGAAATGACGTGACATGTGGCCAAGTATGGTGACCCATACTTGGAATTAGTGCTCTGCATTTATTCCATCCAAAGTGCACACACACAGCAGTGAATACACACACCGTGAACACACACCCGGAGCAGTGGGCAGCCATGCTGCTCCCCCCACCCACAATCCCCATTATTAGGCCACGACTTCCCCATTATTGTAGCCATATTAACTCTGGGTAAGGCAAATAACAAGTTTTTTTATGTAAATGAGTAATATTTTTTTAATTTCTGCAAAATATCACCATGATTTGAGGAAAATTTGAATTGTGATTTTTCTGGTCAAAATTGTTATTGTGTAAAATGTTAATTATTACTAAATACAAAATTTAAATATTAAACAAAATGATATGAAATTATAATATTTCACCTGTAATCTTCGAAAGCAAGTATTAATAATTTTTAATTTACCTTACACAGTAAAACTTCAATAATAATATTTATGACTTTCTAATTCTTTATTTCCAAGTTAACCATCTTTTTTTTTTGGCAAAAAGCCATTAAAGCTTCTCTTTTGTTGACAACAGCTGGTTTACAAGTGCTTCTCATTACATGTTTGGGATGATTGTTGACTCGTGTTGTGTTTCCAAATGTGTGCTATAAGCATCCAACACAATCAGAGATGGAGTTCATGTGAAGCAACCTTTACTGTGAGCTGAGCCTTTTTTGATTTGACAAAACAAAATCACAATATGGCCTAGTGTGATTATTTCAATGAAGCCCTATTTTTAAAGGGTTAGTTCACCCCCTCATGAAAATTCTGTCATTAATTACTCACCCTCATGTCGTTCAAAACCCGTAAGACCTTCCTTCATCTTCAGAACACAAATTAAGATATTTTTGATGAAATGTGAAAGCTCCTGACCCTGCCCTAAAGCAAACGCAACGAAATGTTCCCAGCAGAAACGTAGCAAGGACATCGGTAAAACAGTCCATGTGACATCAGTGGCTCAACTTCAATTTTGCGAAGCTACGAGAATACTTTTTATGCGTAAAGAAAACAAAAATGACAATTTATTTAACAATTCTTCTTCCCCGAGTTATGTCTTCTGCCATTTTGGAGAGTACCCAAGAACGTAATCAACGTAATCAGCGTTGTTTACGTTAGGAGGGGAAAGTGCGCGCATGAACGTAATCGGCGTAATCAGCTTTGTTTACACTTAGGGTAAAGCATGCATATGCATTGCGATACTCTCCAAAATGGCGGAAGACAGTAACTTGGGGGAGAAGAATTGTTGAATAAAGTCATCATTTATGTTTTCTTTGTGCACAAAAAGTATTCTGATGTCACATGGACTGTTTTACCGATGTCCTTGCTACGTTTCTGTCTGGGAACATTTCAGTTGCGTTGCTGTCTATGGAGGGTCAGAGAACTCTCAGATTTCATCAAAAATATCTTAATTTGTGTTTCGAAGATTAACAGAGGTCTTACGGGTTTGGAACGACATGAGGGTGAGTAATTAATGACATAATTTTCATTTTGGGGTGAACTAACCCTTTAATGAAAAAAATTAAGTGTCAAAATTATGTGAATGGCATGAGCTGATCATAACTCTGCAGTTGATTCAGTGACTCTTTTCATTCAGACCAGGTTGTTTTGGCGAAATCTTTGAAACAAACCAAAGATTTCTTTGTGATTTGGCTTGCTTGCCATTTTGGCATGCTTTTTTGGAAAACAAGAAAGTGCCTCACTCATTCTCTCCTTCTTTTTCTCATATTAATTATACTTATATTAATTGTATGAAATCAACATACTGACAGATTGGTTATAATATTTAAAAAACCGGCATACCTTAGTAACAATTTCCTGTTCCATTCACCTCAAGTAGGCCTTAAGTGGGAAGATATTGAACCTACTTTGGTTCAAGATTTAAAAAAGTCCATTAGCCCAGAGCTTATCCGCGTTAAGTGCAACCCAAATATGCAAAGTAGAAGCTCGAGAACAGTTTGCGCTGGCCTTCAGCTTCTGGCACGTTCAGCGAGACAGCTGTCCTCTCTGCGGCACTGCACGTCAGGGGTGAGGCCTCCGATAAATTAAAAGAAACGGGAACAAAATAACCACAAAAAATCTCTCAACTCGTCCGTTCCCTCACATTTCTTAAAGAGAAAGATGTAGAGCCAGATGCCAGTTCCGTCTGTAAACAGCATCTGCAGTGGGGGCAGGTGGTATAGATCACAGGAAGGAGGTACGTGCCCCTGTGCTCGGGTGCAGAAAGAGTTTTGGCTCATGCCAGCGTATGTAGGAGGGATGCCAGCAGTCAGCTCCAGCAGTGTAAGGTTACACCTCAGTGTGCACTTGTTAGTTCACTATAACACCTTCAGGGTCTGCATTGAGCAGCCTGATGTCTTTTTATCTGTCTGTGTAATTTTGTCTTTCAGTGTTTTAATCTTAGTCCATATGGGTAATGACAAAGACTATAGAATACCCAAGACGTGTCACTCGTATAGTTTTGAATGGGGAAAAATGCAACGCTGAATATGGCCGCTCATTCGCAGGAAGCCCCGCCTTCTGAATGAAAGAACCAGTCGCTAATCGGTAAAGTCAGCGCGTCACTGCTGCTGCCATTAGAAGTCCTGGTTGCTATAGAAACAGTCAGCGCTCTGAGACGTGCGCTCAGGACTGCGCATGCGCACTGGCTGATCTAGCCTGAAAAATAAGCTTTTTATAATGCTATTTGAGCAAAAGAAACAACATTTATGACACAGTTGTTGCCAGATTTCATTTGTGATTTCAAATATAAAATTTAATCGTAAGCTTAGTAAACAGTTTTGGAGAGATAGGAGCTGCACTTGCATGCCCGAGAGGCGTTTCAAAGATGGCCGCCGAGTGACATGACTTGCCTTAAAGGGACTTTGGTAATGATCATTTAATAAAACAAAAACTATATATGTGACCCTGGACCACAAAACCAGTCATAAGGGTCAATTTTCCGAAATTGAGATTTATACATCTTCTGAAAGCTGAATAAATAAGATTTCCATGGATGTATGGTTGTTAGGATAGGACAATATTTGGCTGAGATGCAACTATTTGAATGTCTAGAATATACCCCAGCGACTTAAGACTGGTTTTGTGGTCCAGGGTCACTTATGGTTAAAAAAAATCAATCAGTAACTTTACAAAATCTGTCAATACAATTGGCTTTAAAAGTGACTTTTTTTAAAAACTTTCTAATGTTTCAGCTTAACTTGCACAAGTTTAACTAGTCTTTTTTTTAGCTTGTTTTTCAATACAACATAATAATAAAAAAAAACAAGATTGCACATTTTTTTTTTGTCTAATTTTCCAGTTGAAATATCAAAAAATCCTTGAAACAAGATAAATGTACTTGAGATGCAGTACTGAAAGATGCTAAGATTCAGTGTTGGAGATTATATCATCAATATAATTATATTTCATCTTATTGCTCCAGCACAGTTTTTTTCCCACTTTTTTCACAAAATACATTTTTCTTGTTTCAAGCATTTTTTTTTGTATTTTAACTGGAAAATTAGACTAAAATATTAATTAAAAATAGGATTTTTGCAGTGTATAGATGACCAATTTGTATGCCGATTTCTCCAAAGTGTGAATACTATGATGTTTAAAGGGAAATTCTACCCAAAAATGTTGTTTCAAACTTCTTAATTCGCCTGACAAAAGAAGGTATTTTGGAGAACGTTGGCGTCCACATTACGTTGCATCTCATTGACTTTTATTGTTTGGACAAAAGACATTTTTCAAAATGTCTTCCACAGAAGAAAGTCAGTCACATAGGTTTGTTGTATGACATGAGGGTGAGTAAATAATGACAGCATTTTCATTTTTGAATTAAATATCCATTTAAGTTTTAATCAGTGGGGCATTTTTTTCCTGGGGTCGTCCAAAGTTGACACCATGGTTTGAAATGACTTTTTTTAAAAGTGTATTTATATGGCACAACTTAATTTTACCTCTTAATTGTTTATTCACATTTAACATCATGAAAATTTTGCATTATGAAAGTAAATTTCATTGCACATGTCCTTTGATGACTTTAAATTCAGATATCACACTGGTTTGCAAATCCCAACTCTATTATTTATCAGTTTCTTATCTGCTTGTTGTTCATTTGAAGTGAAGATGAAACATGTGTCAATAAGAGAATGACAGGAAGAGACGAGAAATGTGTTTTTGATTTCCACATTTCCTCAGGATGCCTTGTTCTCTGGCGAGTTGAAAGGCCTATTTAGTCTCTCGGCTCTCTTCCTCTCAGAATCTGCATTAGTCTCCAAGGCTTCCATCAGCTCTGAGACAAATCATAAAATCACTACCTGGCTCTTTTGTGGGCTACTTGCTTTGCTTCCCTTCATCTCGCCTCAAGAGTTTGGACCAAAAAAGCCTGAAAGCAACCTGAGTGGAAACAAATCTGCCAAGAGGGGACAAAGACATAAAATAATGCAGTTGATGAGGGATTGTTTGGATCTTCAACACCCGCTCATGATTGGAAATTGAACTTAAAGTGCTCTGCGGGTCCTCATTATGGAGAAATTCTCTCCTAAATTTGTCGCCGCCTTGTAATATTTGGGGAGCCCTGGAGACTTCTTAAAGTGACTCAGTTTGTGCTTAGATATGAGAGCTTTACGATATTTAGGAGTCTTTGGCCTTTACCTGAATTCATTTGTCCTGATTGCTGCAGCCTTGAAGAAACGTAGATGAACTTATAGTGCAGTTTTAACTACTGATTCAGTATAGAAAAAAAAAAGCTCTCAGACTTCAGTAATTGGACCGGCACAGCACACTTTACAATGTGAAATTAGAGTTGAATGTAGCAATATGAAACTGCTCGTTAAAACACTCTCTTCAATGACACCTGTGACCATGTGCACCAGACACTGGTCATTATTTTCAGGTTTTCTCTTCATGCACGAGTCTTTGGCTGTCGGGAAGGATGCGTGCATCATCACATTTCTTCTTCATCCTTTCATTATGTTCCGTCAAATCACTCTTCGTTAAAACCTTTTGTTATCCTGCTCTTCTAATTGGCTGACTGACGGCGGCCATGATTTTGTCAAGTAGGATGTGTTGCTAGAACACCATGTTTTGTTGGTCCTAGAGCTGAATTTTAACAACTACCCCTAAAATTAGAGACAATCATTGGCTGATTTAATACGAAGTTGTAACCCTATTCTGATTGTTAAATAGCCATAAAAACAGAGGGAAATTAAAAAAAAAAGCAATTCATAAACCATGTTGTTCGAAGATCCGCTAGTTTTTTAACCCATTGTATCTCTCTCTCTCGGTCATTATGTTATGATATATTATAATATTATGTATCTGTATATGTATGTATATATGATTGTAGTGTATGTATGTATAATATAAGTATATGACGACATATAATAATATGATTATGCCAAATTATTTATGGTAACATTTAAAAAATATCTGACATGTTCACACATCACATTGGTTTGATTTTCTTCCTGCTTTGGGTTTTACCCTATAAATATTGTATGTTTACCAACAAACTTTCTTTTCATAGTTCAAGCTGAGCAGAACAATGCTTCATGCCGGGAGAATATTTTCGAGAGTCAAAGTCCGTCATGCACTGTGCTTCATCCGGGGTAGAAGACGGCGGAAAAAAAAAAAAAGTGTTACACAAAAGAACAAAGAATGCTGTGGGAAAACCAAATTGACAGGGTTCAACAAGTTTTAAATGAGTTTGCATGTTGGCTGGTTCACTTTTTTGCGAGATGTGTGATGCTTTTTAGTGGAGTCCCAGGGATTTGATCCCTGCTGGTTGGCAGCATTTGAAGAGCAGTATGGGTGATTTTGAGTGTGATTTTCATGGCAGATGTTCTCACAGTTTGTATATATGTTGAATTCACGAGTCACTGTTTTTGACGCTTACTGTAAGCTTGTGTGTGTGTTTGTGTGTGTTTGTGTGTGTGTGTCTGTATGCGTGTATGTGTGTGACCCTGGCTGTGAAAACCAAGCAAAAGGCATTTTTTGGTGATTTACTGTTTTCTACATAAAACCATCCTTCATAAGGTAAAGAACATTCTGTGAAAATGTAACCTTGATATCTTTAATATCGACTGAGTATGGCCATGTCAAAGATTGAAATTATAGTGAAATTAATGGTCGAAATCAAACTTTGATGCTCATCTCATAACTAGATTTTAGACTTTAGCCTTGATTTCACAGAGATGGTCTCTCTCTCTCTCACCCCCACACACACACACACACAAACACAACCCACACACACACACACACAAACATATAGCTATATATGGATATATAATTTTTTTTTTTATTTTGTATTAAAAATACCAAATCTAAACATTTTAATCATATAAAGGTGTTTAAAGGGGTCATATATGCTGCTAAAAATAACATTATTTTGAGTATTTCGTGTAATGAGCTTTTATGCGGTTTTAAAGGTTAAAAAACATATTTGACTCCACATAACTGTACATTATTGGTTGGCTCCTCTATATGCCCCACCTGTCCGTGAAACGCGTCGATTTTTTTTAACAAAAGCTCATCGTTCGAACAGCGAGGTGGCTTCTGATGGGCCACTATCCATTGGCATTGTGAGTCCGTAATACCGTCAGCTTGTGACGGGGATGTTACAACCCATTTACCATATGTGTTTCCATCATACATCTATATGTGTTTCCATGTTTCCGGCGCTACGGACAAAACCAATAAAAGCCAGTACACAAAACGAGGCATTTGTTGCATCAGGTGGGGATATCATTACTGATTATAATGACTTATACTGTGTTTTTACGCTTTGCTGCTATTGCGCCGCTTAAACATAAAACCATGTTCTCATTTGTGATCGGAGAAATGACCCACCAGTACGCCTACGTCTATATTGCGCAATAGTCTCTTTGACTCATCTGGCAAATACTTTAAATATAAAAAAAACTTACTTAAAGTCTGTGAGTCAGAAATCCGCCATACTGTCCTTTGCAAAGTGAACGGGCCCCATTTAACTTTATAGAAACATTATGTTCCTATTTTGGAATGTCCAAACAAGTATTTCACTTTCACACAAAACACCCAGCGGCTGGCGGAATCTCGACAAAGGATGCTTGCGGCAAAAACCCCCACATGTGGAGTGACGACCCCGGCTGGACTCTGCTTCATCCACGGTGAAAATCGATCCGGCGATGGACAGTGGGAAGTTGATGTATTTCTTCAGCGACCAGCACGGATCAGCTCCATGCATGAGGAAGCGGATATCGTCCTCTTTTGGAAGCCAAACAAAGTAGTTTCACTTTCACAATGGAACACACAGCATCTCCACAACACGGCAACAACAATACTACAGCGAGAATAAAAGTTGCGCCTTCTTTCTTTGCATGAACATTTGGGCGGCGTTATGCAAATCTTCCCACACAGTGACGTAGACATGTGGGGTGTGTTAGAACGAGCCGTTTTAGGAGGGCATGGACAAGTCTTAACTTTTATAAAGAATATCTCTTTGGTTTTGAGACTTGAGTGTTTGCAACTTTACAGATCTTCTTTATGCACCAAGAGCTTGTAACACTCCAAAGAGAAAGGAAAAATTAAAATCACATCATACGACCCCTTTAAAGACATTTTTGTAGTAAGTTACATTATTTAGTGTTTTTGAAAAACTAATTGGCATCATGTGATTGACCTGAAATTTGAGATCAGTTATTGAGTAATTTGTTTTGTTGTTGAAAAGCATATGTAAGTGGTTTTTTTTGTTTCTAAATGTTTGCTGTTTTTCTTTTAACAGCTAACATGCATCTTCAGCCGTTCTTACGGGGAGGTGGTTTGTTTAAGCATGCCGGGAGAAGCACCACGCAGGAAGTTTTTTTCAGACCTCATTCTGGTGCAGGCAGCCAAGGCACCACCCCGCAGGAGGAAAACCGGTAAGTGTTTACCGTGGTTAATGCAGAAGTATAGATTTATCTGTTCTTGACTGGAGGTAGAACACTGTTTTATAAGTGTTAAATCCCCTTTTTTGTTATTTAAACTTTTTTACCTTTGTAAGATTTCTTTACCAACTTTCTTAATCTGTACTAGAGTAAATGCAGCTGCAGGCAGCAATTATCTGGGCCAAGCACCGTGAACAATGAAATTGTGTTGAAATCTAAGCTACACAGTAAATATGGTCAGATACCCTCATTGCATGGTGGTGATATTTTATTTTTGTTTCAAAAATTTTCAAAATATCTTGTATTACATATGACTCAGTACATAATAGGAATTCATAGAGACCAGACCAGAGATTTGCAACCAAGTTATGGAAAAGTTACAAGAAAAAACTTCACAGGACGATTACAGTGACTACCATAGACTCTCAGCAAGAAAAAGAAGAATGATAGAGGCTACACACACTTTGTGCTTGGGCACTAATGAGGCGATTAGCATGTAAAAGGCGTATGTTAAAGTGCCTTATGTCTCTACCTTCGGTCTGTCTAGGGTGTCAGACGGTATAGTCTGACTGGATATTGATGTCATTTATTACCATTGTGACTTTAATATTCCCCACACTGTCCCTCACTTTTGGCTTGGTTCAGATTCTTAAAGGGATAGTTCACCTAAAAATTTAAAATTATTTACTCGCCTTAATGTTGTTCCAAACCTGTATGACTTTCTTTCTTCTGTGCAACACAGAAGAAGATATTTTGAAGAATGAAAGTCAATGGGTTCCAAAACAACATATGTACACGTTTATTAGCTAAGTTTACATGCATCCAAATAATTAGTTATTGATGGCTCAATTTGAATGAAAACCTTTTTGTAAACAACTCAGTCAGCTCAGTCCAAATTAAATTTTGATTGGATCGAAAGGGCTGTAGACCTGAAATTATCCTAAAAACTAAAACTATAAAAAAATTTAATTAAAATCAAGATTCGCTAAAATATAATATTAATATTAGATGAAAAATGTAAAAAAACCTTGTACTTCAACTTCAAATAAGTTCAAGTTAAAGTACTAAATTTACTACATGCACTGTGTATGTCTATCTATCCATCTATACATCTGTCCATCTATTCATCTATCCATCTGTACATCTATTCATCTATCCATCTGAAAATGACAAAATCACTTAACTAAATCCCTAAACTTCAACTAAAGTGAACACTGAAAATATCAAATTAAAAGCTTATTCAAAGTGTTAGTATTATAATAAACATAAATGATGCTAAAAAACACTACATTGTAAGGAAAGAAATTCACTTTTCAAAATATCATCTTTAATGCTCCACAAAAGAAAGTCATACAGTTTTGGAATGACATGACTGAGTAAATTAATTTTTTGGTGTTGATAACTACTATCGCTGTCATTGAATTAACTTCTCTCAATTGCAATTGCTTCCACCACCGCTGCTGCTCTTCCAGAATTGCTACTTCTGCTTATGCATAAATTGGGCGTCCTGGGTGTTCCTGATGTTCTCTTCTGGATATCTCCTCCTTGTGGTCGATTGCCATGCTCATCGGCTCCCTCACAGCTGGAGCCATTATAGCAGAGAATGGCTTTCAAGTGGAAATGCGAGCATCATGACCCATTGATGCAGAGCAGGGGTCGTCCCGTGGGCCGACCATGGGCGGCTCTGAATAAAGCACAAACCCTACTTCCTTTGGCAGCATAGCATCTGTGGTGGGAGAAAGGGGCTCTATTAAACACCGGGCCTTAACCATTAGCTATAATTACGCTCACAGTTAGCATGACTGCTTGCTAGCTGCTGCCACAAAGCAAATTGCTGAGGCTGGTGGCTCAACGGCTGCCAGGCATTCTGCCCAGATCTTTGGATTAGCACAACACAAGGTTCTCGGCCTGTTTAGAGAGAAGTCTTTTTTTTCTTTTGTTGGCGGTGATATTTTCTTACAAGGCAGTGCCACATTAGCGATTGGTGTGTTTGGTCATTTCTGGATGTGTGTTTTTGGTTCATTGTATAGATGCAGCTCTGAATTACTGCAGCTGTTAGGTTGTTTGTTGGAGCTCTTCAGAAATCAATAATACTCTGCGACCCACGCTGTGGAGGGAAGCGTTTCTCGACTTCATCCACATAACACAGGGTGTTTGTAATTCCTCTAGCTGTAATTCCTTCTAGACAAAATACTGGAATACCATGATTTTCTGTTAACAGTGCTTAACCCTCTTAGCGCCAAAGATTCTGGGCTGTAGATCCTAATATGGTGTAATATCTCATTTGTATTCCCTACCACTAGATGGCAGACATGTAGTACTTTGATTCTAGACCAAAATGACGTCATATTCCTATTCAAAGTGTTCAAGCAAATAGCAGAGCAAGTGAGCTATCGTGTCATGCAGAAGCAGTTCAGTTCAGAGCATCTGAGTAAATTGTGAGATTTGTGAGAGAAAATCGCCAAATGGCTAATAAAAAGTTGTAACGTGAGGATGTGTTGCAAATGTTATTCGCTTATTCTGACTCTGAAGGGGAATATTTGCCTTTTGGAAATGACGATCGGTCGTCTAATGATCGCGCTTCTCCCGGTACGTTGTTGCAGCGCAATGGTGCCACCGTGCAAGGCGAGAGTGTTCACGAAGCACAAACAAGTGATCATTTCGACCCTTTGCCCAACGGGGATGGGGATGGCAGGGGTGGACGTGGTCGTTGTGTCCATAGGAGAGCTGTTGCCTAGAGGTAGAAGCAGCAGGGGTAGGAGAAATAGGGCTAGAAGTAGGGCCCTAGGTCGTGGCCGTGGGGAGTACACCAGAGTTAAAAAGGGGGTGTGGTGAGAGGGTACAGTCGGGTCGTAGGTGGGGGGTGGGGGGGGTGTGGGGTGGCCCGCACGGGGAGAGGGGGGGGGAAAAACGGGGTGGCGGGTGGGTAAGAAAAAACGAGAGCAAGGGAATCTCGAGGATGCTGAAAAGGCGTGAGGGTGATCGTCGCTAATTCGATCAAGCTGTCCAAGGGCAAAAAGGTAACAAATGTGCAATGGATTTCGAACAAGAAGAAGATCAGACTAATCAAACCGCTGACCGATGTGTAATGTAATACTTTCGCCGGGTTGGATTTTGGCGTCCGCTGGTGCTACATGGGAATGAGGCAGAAAAAGAGGAAAAAAAACACACAAAACACCACATGCAAATATAAAATAAAAAACAACAAGACTTAATATCTACGAGGCCGGAAGATGATAAATTCCGAAGGCCATCGCCTGAGACGTCAAGAAGGCAAAACAAGGATTCCGAAATGAGGCTACTGGAGCAGTTAGGGGGTAACAGCACAGGCAAGTCACGAGAATGAAGAGGGTTGTGGGTGACAAAATAGGATGTAACACAAACGCATAGAGCATCATATAGCAAGGCCGGGTGATAGGCGGCGGCGTGCGCAACAGCGCACGCAAAACGCGGGTCGTGGGGGAAACAGGGAACATAACGCGAGGAAGAAATAGCTTCCTTAAATCGACACTGATTGGCAGAAGACTGCGGTCTTGGGAGGGGGGTGGAGCGTCACCGCGGCCGCAGGGGGGTCAAAGCCGGGGGAGAAAAGCCGTTGGGATAAAGGACACAAGTAATAGAGGTGTGTAATGGAAAGTAACAATCAACACAATACCATAGGGAAAGGGGACAACAAGCCCCAAATCCAAGTAAAGATGTGGTGTACACCAATGACTGCAGAAATCATCACGATAAACAAACCGCAAACACAAAGTGGGGCGGGGAACATCGGAGCGGACACAAAGAAGGCAACCCGCCTGTTAATCTTGTACCATTACAAGAGGCCACAAACAATGAGCAGGGGGGAAGAGAAAGGGTATATGAAACGAAAACAAAAATGAAGAGATGAGACTGCGAAAGGTGAGGGATGTAAACAACACGCGGGCGACAAAATGTTTACAACGTTCAGAGATATATGGCGGAACCAGACGGGCAATAGAAAATAATTGGCAGGGACGCGCAGCAGAGCGTGAATGAGACCAGATGCAAAAAGGCTCTCTGCCAGCGGGTGCACTTAAAGCGTGGCCCCCCGGGGTGGCCGCTGTCAAAAACACAAAGCCCGCTGACCTTATAAACTTTAAGAGGCAGTATCCCAAGACCAAACATGAAAACACCAAACAAAAAGCAAACGGGGCGAGCGGTAAGGGACAGGCGCAGACATGCGTCAGAGAAACGCCCTACACCGAATGACCATGGACAGCCAACCGGGGGAATCGGCACACACACCAGTGGAAGCGAGGGGCGAACCGGCCCGCAGGGAATCGGACAAACAGGCCCGAGGGACAGGAGCGCTGGTGGAGCCCTGGTGCGATGGGCCGCAAGCGGGGTGGCGAGTACCGTCCTGGCGGCAAAGCCAGCAGTGTTTCCCAAAATGCCCGGCCGTGAAAGGGGGGAAAACGGCTGCCTGCGGTCTGCCAGTGCAAACACACACCTAATACAATAAAGAGGTCCGGCAGAGAAGAAGAAGCACAAGGAATACACGACAACGGGGCAAAAAAAGGGCAAGAGCAGGAGGTAGGGGAAGAAAGAAAGACTGGGTCAGCAGGAGCTGCCAGGTAAAGGGGGAGCAAAAGGACAGGTAAAGACTGGAAGGTTACCGAAAAATGTGGATGCCAATAAAGGCTGGGCGGTGGGGACTGGCAAGGCAAGGGCAGAACCGGAAAAAAGGGAGAACCGTGTCCCGCAAAAACTCTAAATCCAGCAACAGGCGGTTGTCACCACAGAAGACATAGTAATAGAAGACTCAAGACGACACTAAGGATTATGGAGATCGAGCAAGCGTAGGCAGATTAACGAGGCAAAAGGATTATAGTGGACGTGAGAGGGGGGGGGCAATAAAAGAGGAGAAAAGAAGATGGGACAAATAGAGATTTGACGGGAAAATGATAATGTGAGCAAAATAGAGAAACGGTTTGAATTATTGATATTGACGTGCATTGAAAGTAGCTTAGCGGAAGACAATAAATACACATAAATGGGGCAGAAGAAATGCATTATTAGAATTGGGGGTGTGGGTGTAGGTGCGTGTACGGCTGATGGGGTAAAAAAACGGTAGGGAAGGCGGACCAGGGGCGGTGCAATAAGGAGGAGGATTAAGAGTGGGGGTGGTACGGTGGCCTAAATACGGGAGACAATCGGCAGACGGGGGGCGGAGCGCTACAGTTGTGAGCGGGGGGAGAGGGGGGGGGGTGGAGGGGGGGGGGCCACGCAAAGTAACGGTGTAAAACTCTCCACATGGAGGGGGTCCATAGAAAAGGGGGTGAGCAGGCCGGGGAGTGTGGAGGGATAAGTGAATGAAGGAAGGATGAGGGGAAGAGGGAGCGGGAGGATAAGTGCGGCAAAAAAGGCTTGGGCTCCACCAAACACACATACGGGGGACGGCAGATGCAAAGAAAGTCAAACCGGGGGGGGCTGGTGAGAGGAAAACATGGAGGGGATGCAGGGGAAAAAAGGAACGGGACTAGTGTGTGGGGGGGGGACTACTCCGCGCATAGGGGGGGGGGGGAAAGCACGCGGGCAGGGAAAGGCATAAAGATTGAAACAAGTCAAAAGGCCATCAACAGACGAATATTGGGGTCATAAATCAAAGTCAAAGGTAGGTGGGGACTGCTGGAGAAAGACTCTAAGAAAAATAAGGAGTCAGAGGATCGATTGCCGCAAGAATATGGTAGGAGACGAGACGGAAAATAATAAGTGGGCTGTTGTTTGTGTGGTCACGAACCATCGGGAGTGCTGACCCGCGCTGAAGAGCCCCGCCCGTGCGCCGCTCGCCCCAGAGGAGGCACGGCGACGGGAGAGCAGGAGGAGAACCCTTGTCGCGAGCGTCCCCCCCGCCCTGTAGCCGCCGTGCGCAGGAGAAAGGCGTGGAGGATACACAGTGAGACACAACACAAACTGAAACGTCCAGCACCACCGGGGGGGGAAGAATAGGAAAAAGGTGGCCCAGACGGAAGGCGCGGTTCCGACAATGCGATTCAGCAACCGGGACTGAGGAGTGGGGGCGGTGACGGGGCGATGCAAACACGGGATGATTAAGCCAGGGTGCGTATGAAACAACGATTCACATCTGGCACCAAGCTAAGGAGAGAGACACGAACATAGTAAGAGTATTAGGGGGGGCGAAAGAAAAAGGGGGAGGGACCCCCAAACCTGAACAGAAGAACCGTTGATGGGGCACGTACAAATGATGACACAGCGGAGAACAAAAGCAAAGAGCGGACACTGAAAAGGCGTGGAAAGGTGAGAAGCAAGAAAAGTGCAGCAACCAAGAAACGGGGTAGTCATGGGAATGGACGAAGAATACGAGCACCATCGTAACGGAACCGCGCGGAGCTCTTAAGCTTGTAGTTAATTAGTTGAGGATAGTAACAGGGAGTCGGAAGAGAAGCATCACACATTCATGCGTCAGTACGTACAACAAGCAGACAGGTCCAACATCAGATCCAAAGTGACGCCGGAATTCAGATTGGGTGTTGCAAAATAGCATGAAAGGAAGGTTCCTAGGCAAAACCGCTGACAATACTGAAAGAAGGAAGGCGTCGTACACCAGGGGAATCAGGATACGGGGATGTGAGGAAAGGGATATAATGTTATATACCTTTATGTAATTCATAATCCTCAAAGACAGATGACAGGTTCGAAAAATAACAAATATTATAAGAAGAGAATAGTGTAAAATATAGATTGTATAGTACGAATCAAACAGGGGGGCTCGTAGATTTTGAATGTTTTTCGTGAAGTCTTTTTCGGCTCCGAATGCTGCATTTAGTGTGGTCAAAATACAGTAAAACAGAATATTGTGAAATATTTCACACGATTCTTAAAAGCATTCGAATTCTGATTTGCTGCAAAAAAACATTTCTTATAACTGTTGCGACCAGGTGTGCACTAAATTTTTTTATGGAGTTTGTAGAAACCACTAAATTGTTTTCAGGATTGCTGAGGAATAAAAATTTCAAAAGAAGCAGCTTTTTTTTTAAGTAATGTAACATTATAAAATGTGGTTACTGTCACCTTACGAGCATGCCTTGCTAAATTTCTTTCAAAGAAACATCGTAACTGACCTCAACGTTCGAACAGTATGTAATAATATAATATGTTGTGTTATGTATGTGTTGTATGTGTTTATATATATATATAATATATAATATATATATATATATATCTATATATATATGATAGGACTTGGATTCACGACATCTGCAAATATGAATAAAAGCAATAATATAAGAACAAAACTACAGATTTTTATATATATATATATAATATATATCTATTATATAATATAGAAAGTAAGGGTGTGTGTAATTATGTTGTATAGAATATAATCAACGTCTATCATTTTTACCAAACACAAAATCAAGGTTTTACGTAAAAAAAAATTTAATTTAATTAATTTTTAAATTTTTTTGTTGGTGGGAAAATGTTGTTGTGTATTTGTTCTGATTTATTTCAGACTACCTCGAGGTTATCAACAGACCTATGGCCCAGGTCCTACCCTCATATGACAAGAAAGATGACACTCACAAAGACAAGATAGCGCCGAGATTTTCTAGTGTACATTGTGACCCAATTGCATCAATGCGTTGAGAGTACAATCCAGACAAGGACCCGAAGTAAAACACCCAATATAAGAGGGGCACTGGATACATCAGACAATACATCCTTTGTTCTAAAGGATATCACGGACAGACAGTAGAAAGCAGCAACAGGAAGACATGTTTCATGACGTTGGTGCAGGGTGAGTGAATATTAGTGTCGATGGGATGTATTGTAAGGATAAGATATTGCTTATGATTGACCTTGTTAAAAAAAATTAGTATCGGGATGGTTTGTGTGAACCAGATAGTAGGGAGACACAGGACATTAATGTGAAAAGTGATAGATTCAAGCAGACAGTTTGAATCAGTAAGAAACAAAACAGACAAGAGAAGTCTCTGTTATTGCCAGGTATGTTTACCTGCATACAGGAAACATGGTTTGGTTCTGTGCAGAAGCGTCCACAGGGGTAGGGCACCAGAATGACACGACAGAACAAAAAACGAACAGTATGAAGATCAGGAGATAGAATACACCATACACAAAACTATAACAAATTAAATAAGACAAAAAACATAAATCAATTTGCACTTGTAGTGATCTCAGTTTTACAGATGGACAGCCGTTGGAATATGTACAGGTAGTATTGTCGGTGAAACTGGCACATAAGATGAAGGTGTAGACTGAGTATAGGAGTGTGAAAAGAAGTTTATAGCGGTTAGTGGAATAAATAGTGTGTTTCTATGTCCACTGTGTACTATGGTTGTCATTTGTTCATGAGATGCCAGGATACCTGTGAGGTAGGAAGAAACCCGTGCGCGTGTGGTCCTGTCGTGGTCTGCGGCTGTAGGGGCGGGCAGAATCTAGTAACACACAGCATCGAGAACACCTAGGGGCAACACTAAATGCGAAAGAGGAGTGGGTGCTGGATCATTGAGTCTGGATCACACAATTAGTGGGACCAGCCCTTTTGCGTCACAAAATCTGGGATTCAGTACAGTTACTTTGGAGAAGGAAGTGTAGGATTGGTACACCAAAGTCTGAGTCGCCACGCAAGTCCTGACTACCCCTCTATAGTCTGCTGTGGATCAGATTACAGGGTAGCCGTGTGCTTAACCAGACAGTGTATATAAATAAATGCAAGGGACAGAGTTCAAGGATGGTGAATCTAGAACGGTTTCAGCCTACTCCAGTGGCAGGGGTTGAACGTCAGCAGCTGTGCAAAAGTGAGATACACCGTGCTGCTTAGGGTGGTGGCTAAACTTGGTCCACAGCAGAGCAAGTATGAGGGCCGGACTGAAGTGTCCACGAGCGAGTTGAGGGCCGTGGCGCGACGAAACTGTCTGCGTATAGGTCCAAAAAGAAACTAAAGATACAACAGCGTAGAAGTAATGAACATTTGGCAGCGGAAGCATTTCGACACAGATACTATTTAACGGGATTGCACTACGCACGCGAACAGATGGTACGAAGCAAGAGACAAACAGAAAGAAAAAGGACGTCGTGCGACAGGCGAACGGCATTTGGGTGCGGCAATGGCAACAACAAATCAAAGAAGCTGACAACTTAACAACAAGGATGATACAGGACATCTGGGAAATCGGAGAGCTGGGTGATTGGTGTGGGTAAAACACGGCAGTGGGAGTCAGCAATAACAAGGAAACAGCAAAAACTCGGACAACGAGATAAACGAGGACAAAAAGCGCAAAAATTTGAAAGAAGAACGGAAAATGAAGGTGAGCTCACGGGATCGGCACCAACGCACAACTGTGACATAGTCTCTCCACATTTGATGCTACAAGGCCCGCACTTCAAGAGCGGTCGCAGGAGAGCCAGAGACGATCTGCGGTGATTATACAGTAAAGGGATACGACACGGGTAAATCTGGGGGGCGGTGAGGGGCGTTTTCTGTAGGGCGCGTTTGGCCAATCAATTCTCGTGTCGTCACGAGGAGTACCAAGTTGTGGCTGGTGTGAGACCCTAGCTCCGGTAGGAGAGAGGCGAATGTGTAGGGTGGTCTGGAAAAAGGGAATCAGTGCTCCGAACAAAATGCGCACGCCATATATCCGTGGCGGTGTGAAGTTTCCAAAAAAGTGAGAAAGTGGTCCACAAGTATTCGGTACGGGATGAAGAAGGATCCGCGGCGCGTGCGAAAAGACCTAACGGTGGGTGCCCAGAACCTGAATAAAGACCGCACTGCCAGTCACAAGTGGCGGAATTACGTAGAGAGGGGGGTGAAAGAATAGGGGGGGAAAAAGGGAGTCATGGAAAGGTACCCCCTGGGACAAGCTCCCCATATCATCTTCAATCCACAGTTCTTGAGCGCGTGTGTGGTCTGGTATCGGAAGAGTAAGAGGGGGCGGTTTTAAGGGAACTGGCCTCGTAACGAGACCCTGATTAAAACAACGTCCGGGTGTGATGAGTTTGTTGCTGGTCGCTAATACTCTAGGTGAGCCGTACAGTCAAACCCTGTCGAGTTCGGTACAAGCTGGCAGACTCACGACTGTGCGTGCGGAGGAGAATAAGAATGAGCGAAAAACTAACCCGGAGAGCGGGAAGACAAGGAGCTATGCGTAATAACTAGGGCTTAGCCAGTGTAGATGTGAAGAAAACCACGTGTCTAGAGAGTCGGGGTACACTAAACCGAAAGGGTAAGTGCTGTCAATATGATAGTCAAAGACCATAGGATGAATCAGCAACGAAAAGGCCGCCAACAGCAGGAAATGTGAGTCCAGACCATGATGATTACGTGGCGGTGATTCGTGCGATCGGACGCTGCGGACCGAGCTAGGGTCAAAAAATACAACAAAACGCCAGAGACGCAACGCGCTGTTCGGGAGGATGGAGGGGTGGGCATTTGCAGCCGGTTGTTCTCGTCAACGAACACAGATCAAGTGTGCATCCAGGCTGAATTCTGAAAAAGCCTGTATTACTATGTCACGAGAGGCGGATGCAGAAGGGGGGCGTCCGTATTGTTGGGTAGAGAGCGGAGGTTCGCAAGATGGATGCTAGGCAACGGCGCACAGAAGACACGCCATGCCAGGAGCTTCCCGACGTGAAAGAAGCCGGGCGTGCGCTTCCCACATGTACTACAAGTGGCGTGTACGAAGCGTCTGAAAAACACGGAGAAGCAGAAAGGGGGGAAAGGTAAATAAAAGAAAGAGAAAGGAAAAGGAGGAAAGGAAAGGTAGGAACAAAAGAGAGAAAGAAAGAGAAAAAAAGAGTGAAAGAGAGGAAGAAAAAAAGGGTGAAAAACAAAAAAAAAAGAAGAAAAAAAAAAAAAAAAAAAAGGCAAGAATGACATCTCAGGTGATGTGTACTGCCGAATGTCCAGCAATTCGTCTCTGTTGAAACTGATTGCAGGGATCTAACTAAAGACAGGACAAACTAACAAAAACCTAAAAACAATTGCGGAACACGCCACTGAGGCAGCCATCACCATCGGCTCCATCTTGCTTTTTTTATAAACTTGCTTTTTATTTTTAAACTATAACATTTATAACAAACTATATATATAGGCATACAATAAAAATCAATTTCAGACATTCAAATAGTGTTTTCACTAGTTGACCAGTTGGTGCAGAACTAGTCAATAGGGCCTTTCGCAGCGCGGGAACCTTTTCATAGTGCCCGAGAACTATGTTCGGGTATTGTCACAACCACACTTTTGGGCGTTTTCGCACCGCGCAGGGTGAACTGGGAAAGCGATTTTAGTCGAACCGGGCCGCCTTTTTCGAAACCCTCCTAGGCAGGGTCTAACCAGCACAACTGTACTAATTGTGACGTAAGTAGACATTGATTGGCCAATCGTGTACGAAACGCCTCAGGCCCGCCATGATTTAAAACGGCCGTGTAAGACATTGTGTCAACTTATTTTGCAAGTATGGAGAACGGCGATAGATGGACGGACGCTGAAGTGTAGGCACTTGTAGCAAATTTAGCACTGCCAGTTGTCGTTGGAGATACTTAGTCTGGGGGTGGTGGATCCTGTGCGCGTTCTGTCACTGGCGCGGACGGTCTAGCGGTCGACTGTCCATGTCCAGAGAGAGTGGTGACACCCGCGAGACACAGCAAAACGGCGTGTCGCGATCCCAGCGTCCTCCAGCCTCCTGTTGGTTAATGAGTTTACTTTCTTTGTTCTGTTTTGAACAACCGAGAACCGCACAAATGACGCCGCGTCACCGCTTACGTCCTTCTTAGTATACACACTGTCGGTCGAATGCCAACCCTTAAATGGTACTGAATAGTTCGAACGGGCAAAATCGTCCCTCGTACTTTAGCACTGTGAACAGTGAGTTCTGGAAACACAAAGTGGGCAGCCCTTTTCAGTTGTGCACATCTCTAGTACTTAGTGTAGAGTTTCAGAAACGGTGATACCAACCAAAAACAGAAGTACTTGAAGCTTGGGAGGGACATTAAAATCCATATTAAGCGAAATAGACCACTTCGTCATTCCGTCACTGGGATATATGAGAAAATGATATGAGGACAATGCCGATGCAGGAGCGTAGAGGGTGTGATTAACCCATTTGACGCAATTGTTCCTTTTATTCAGAAAAAAAGCACAGGAAATGCATTGTCGCTGATGAATGCAAATCAGGGAAAGAAAATCGCACGAGTAAAAATAGGCACTATAATGGACAGCAAGGTCCTCCAAACCCATTCCTCGCTTTAAGTAGGAAGGACTTTCTTGCTAGTGCTCCACATAGGGGGGGGAGCGGTCAGTCAGTTAGGACACTTTGCAGTGTAGAAAATTGTCAGATATATATTGGTGTTTATGGATGTGCCATATATGTACATAGTACACTGAATATAAACTAAACCAGAATTAAACGAGCCATGGAAACAGTGCCTGAAATGCAAAGGTGAATTTATGTAAGTTGACGCTGGGTTTTCCACCAAAAGCTTAAATGTGCGGTATTTATTTGCCCTCTTAATTTTGCCCCTTTACAGACACTAAAAGTACGAGAAACACCATCAAATGAGACCGAGCTTTTCAGATGTAAAACGCGAACCTGTATAACTCATGCATAAAGCATGCATTATTTAAACCAAGAGGAACATGTTCATATTAAAAACCTGTGCAAACGGTCATGTGATTGCCACATAATTGTTTGTGGGTGAAGTGAAATCAGACAACTTTATATTATATAATTGAAGTCTGCTAGCTGGCTACTTCTGAACAACACTTAAGATTTTTTTATTTTTTTTGTCAGGACTTAACTCTCAGTCGTCTGGATTAATTGGTCAGCCAGTGAAGGTTGTTGGCTAAATGCAGCCGGTGCCTATGAATAAATCATAGTATCCCATTTGCTGGGAGAACGTGGGTCATTTGTTTAAATGCAGCGTCCACAGAGGAGCCACTGAAGGAATGAGACAAAACGCAATTAGCTACTTTAATAAGGAAACAGAAAGAGGCTTCTGGTCCATTTAGAGCAGGGGAATATGGGATTTAGGAGCTGTCCAAATTCCATTTGTTAAGCATTACTCTCACAAGTGAAGCATGAATGTTGCACTTAAAATCTAAGGTGTCCTTTCCCTCGTTATATAGGTAATAATTTAGTTCATTCATTTGTTCATTGTTGTTGTTTTTTTTTTGTTTGTGATATTATTTTTAGAGGTGAGTGTTCACTTCTAAGGTTCTTGAAACGTGTGGTGCTATGTGATCCAAATAGAGTCTGGAAACACCTCCGTGCATTCCAGATAAGTCTCTGGCAGGTGGTCACACATGAAAAAAGTCAGGTTCCTATAAAATGTGTGCTTTGAAATCATACCCCAGCTGAAGTTTCAAAATCACATCTTAGTATGCAAGTTTTAAGGTTCCTCTCATTCAAATGATTTAATTCAGAGCTGCCTAATCCTGCCCCTGGACATCAGCCTCCCTGCTGAGTTTCCTTCCAGCCCTGTTCTAAACCAACTGCTTCAACTTTCAAGTCTGCATCCCGATTCACATCCTTCAAACTAGAACTATGTACTTGGCTGGGGATGGGGAAGTACTGTATATATTTTTATGTAGTTAAAACGCTGTGTGTGTGTGTGTGTCTCTATGTTATGTACTCCGGTGAGAAATAGGAAATTATACTGGCAAAATGTCGCAATTTCACATGTCTTCACCTTCAAAAAACACCACAAACACAATTAAGCCTGATCAAGTGAACATGATCGCGTGGTTAATCACTTATATATATAGGGAGTGTGGACAAAAAATTCAATCCCACTTACAGAAGTTTAACAGAAGCACACACAGCATTTGCCACGACAACTTGTTGCTGTTTCATCAATCATTGATGTTTTTTTTTTTTCCTGAGCATACCACCATGAGATGTATTTTTAAAATGTTGTCAAGTTAAAAATAGCGTAATTCTAGTTTTGCACATCTATAATTAACCAGTTTTACATGTAAGATTACTTGGTGCCTCTCGCAGAATTAGACATGCAGTGCGATGAGGTCATATGACAGTAGTGTAACCTGCTACTGTTTAAAGTGTTAATCATTATCATTAAATGTATTTAATATTATATTTTCTTTTTTAAATGGTTCATGAGTGGGTTGTCCAGTAAATCTACTCTGCGCAGAACCCAATAATTAAGGTAAATGGGTATAGTATTTGCAAACAGTGTGCAAATGGCGGCGTGTGGAAGTTTGAGCTCTCAACAACAGATCTGGACGAGAGCGAACTGGCACCTTATTTAAATTATCGTCCTGGCCTTTATGTTCAATGCCGCTCATTTTGCCACCACAGCCTGAGATCTTTGTGCTCCGGCTATTGAAAGTTCAACACAAGTGTATTTACACTCCTCTTGGGGCCCGCTCTGGAATAGCGGTGCCATATACCTTGACTGGGAGAAGAGTGTCCCTCTCACGCGCTCTAGATGGCTTAATTAGGCCCATCTTCCAATTAAGAGGCAAACTTTGCCAGATCCTGACCTCCAGCCCGTCCTGGAGTAATGAGGACTTTTCTCACACACACATTTTCCTCCCTACATGTTTAAAAAAGAAGCGGTCTTTGATTAAGAATGAGAGAGAAAAAATAAGGATAGAATACAAATGGTAGCTCTGAGAACTTTGAGAAAACACAGTAATCCCTGTTCTCACACCAGTGTGTTTTTGTAAACAGAGATGCTTTGATTGACTGCCTGTGGAGCGCTTCAGAAGTGTGTTCAGATACTCGCATAAAAAAGCCGATGCTTAAGTTTCTTCAGTGAATCTTTAATTGATTCCAGTGAGCCGTTGCTTGATTTAAAGCACCAAATTTTATTTTGATTTGTTGCGCCTCTTTTCTTGTTCTTGTTCATTCCATAATCTTTATTTATTGCTTATTTATATTTAATTGTTCTCTATAATGTTGCCATTTAGGTTCATTATGTACATTAACTTCTTTGCTCCTATTGGTGGTTGCTGCCAATGTTGGGGTAATGCATTGCAAGTAATGCAAGTTATGTAATCAGATTACTTTTATAAAGTAACTAGTGAAATAACGCATTACTTGTAATGTATAAGAAAATATCGAATATCATTTTCCATTGATAATGCAATCACAATTATTCTTTTCCATAAATAGAATATACTTTAAAACAACTGCTATTAAAATTTGGAATAATTACGAAACTTGTTTTTTGCGATTAATTGCAGCCCTAATACCCAGAAATCATACTGTCAGTCTTCAAGAACGTGGCTCCTCCTCCATCTACCCAAATGAATTTTTCATTGACTGTGGCCTTCCGTTGTGCTTCCTCACAGATAAAATCATCCGCCACAGGGCCTGCGGTCTGAAGGATACTGCACACGCCATGATCGCCTCTGAACTGGACCCCGAGTTTGACCGCATGTGCGAGGAGATCAAGGAGTCCTGCAGGAAGAGAGGTGACCCAGCACTTCAGGCTGTCCTTAGCCCAGGGTTTCTTTGAGCTAGACTGATGTTGTGTACCACATCAGAAAACTGCCACAAACCAATCCTGTTGCTCAAAACACATGTACACGTGAATACTTGCAGTTGCTTATTGTTTTTAATGCTCCCATTTTAGACCACTTTTTGGCATTCACTTTATAGGGAACGAGTCATTTGAGAAACAGAAACAGTATTGGTATCGTACATATGTAACCAATTGTTTGGATTAATATAGGGCCCTATGATTTCCGTGATGTATATGTATTATGACTCACGACATGGTGGGGCGATATATACTACAGATGATCTCTAGAACAGCACTAAGAGTCATTTCATGAGAATTTTGCAGTTTCTTTTGAGAAAAACTATCGTCATATCATATACAAACAGAGACTTAAAGGTCTTCGACACATCAACTCACATCAAACTCTAATGCTTAGTAGGTGATTAATTATTGTAAGAAGAGCGAGTGAACAGAATATATTGAGCTCACTCTAATCTGTATAGTTTAGCTATTACCTAGAGGCACATCCACGTACTAACGAAACAATCAGTTAGTTAGAGATGCTTTTGATTATTCAAATTATGAGAAATAAAATAAAAAAGAATTAAAATACACCGACAAAACAAAAAAAACGCTTTTCAACAGGGCCTATAATCACACTTTGAATGTAAAAAAAAATAAAAAAAGGGGGGTAATTTTTTATACATTCGTTCGTCGGTGGTTGTCTCATCAGAGTATCTTACAATGGTAATAAATACTACATGTATCTTGTCGATTTACGAATTTTTTTAATTTCACCATTAAAACGCGAAAAACGAATCCAGAGAAGTTAAAACGACTTTTGGTGAAAAAAAAATTTAAACATGATGTCAATAGGACACACCTGTTAATGTGACAGCTATTTTTATTAAAACATGTTGAGAAAAAAATCATATTTTGTTTAGACGGGATAAAAGTACATACTAAATATGGAATTTATTATAATGATCTCTATTATATAAATGTAAGTCTATTAATAAATAATTATCAGATAAATAAATTCTTTATTTAATCCGTTTTTCTAATGAACTTGTAAAATGTCATTTTACCTACTTTCGTAGATGTGCTTTTCCACCCCCGGGGGTATATATACCCTATATATATCTATATATTATTAGAGTCTATAAGTTATATATTATGACCGTATTGGGCCCCCAAGACACACATAAGAGGCTGCGCGGCGTGATTATACCCTACGACCCCTGCACCTTTTTCCAGATTACCATTTTGGAAAAAGCGCTATATAAAAACCCAATCTATGTTTTCTCATAAAACACAATTTTGTCTCATTAATTTTCATAGGTGGTCAGTAATTTTTCCTATTGTTATTTTGTTTTGAAGTATGGCAAACTGTAAATGTACCACCCTATCACATTTTAAAAAAGATATACACTTTTAGATATACCGTAAAAAAAACAAACACACAAAAACGGTCTAACACCCATCGGGGAAATGGGTGAGACATTTAAGCTATCCATCTAATAGTAGCCTACCAAAATCTTATTAACAGTAGATGTTAAATCTTACTGTAGTCTTCAAATCTGTGTACTGTCTTACGTTTTAAAATCACAAAAAAGGAGCTTGGTCCCATCAGGCTAACGTGACAGACACGACTCATGCAGCTGTAAGCTTTTATTTTTCTTTTGTTTTTACTCGCGATCATTACAACACGCATTACATTACATATTTCATGGCACACTCATTTTATGCGTATTTGGTCGTGCACCTATTTTTGGGTGTATTATAGAAACATGTCAAAGTCTATACCCTAATATCAACTACCGCCTTTATTTTTTATTCAGTACAATAAATTAATTTCACACACACACACCTTTAGAGACCTATGGGTATCATTTAGAAT
Source organism: Sinocyclocheilus anophthalmus (assembly GCA_018155175.1). Taxonomy (NCBI): domain Eukaryota; kingdom Metazoa; phylum Chordata; class Actinopteri; order Cypriniformes; family Cyprinidae; genus Sinocyclocheilus; species Sinocyclocheilus anophthalmus. The sequence continues at coordinate 134,177 of JADLZN010005524.1, read as the reverse complement.
AGTATACAAATAGGGATTCAGCCCTAGATTTTATATCATAGCTCTTCCAACACTGTTGTTTAACACCCATAAGCACTAACATTAGTATTAGGGGTTTAATCCTCAAAGGCACATAATGTTTCTCTGTTCACTTTTAAATGAAAAAGAATTAAAAAAAATTCCAGGACAAAAAAAAAAAAGAAGAGAGTTCTCATTAAAAGCTGCTGCGAGAGTCTTGGCGACCAGCCCCTCCACCACCCTTTAATCACCAGGGGGCTTTTCTCTCAGAATGATTTACCTCAGATTCCTGTAATTCGTTCATTTTGTGTCTGCTGTAACGAAAATCTCACACGGCCCCCTTCTGGGCCACCCCTCGGTTCCTTTTCATTTTGCGCTGGTTCAGTTGAACGAATACGGTGGGGTAAAAAATGACCTGCTCTAGAGAAGTGCTGCTGAATATTTTATATGGTGCAGTGGAGAAGTTATGGCTATCGGTATTGTGGTGTGTAAGTTTGAAGCAGGGCTGCATCTGAATTAAAGACCACCATGAAATGGCTTGATGAGGACATTTTTCCCTTCATTCGTTTTGTTGCTACTACACTTTGTCTTGTAAAAACAGCGAAGTTTACTCGGCTGGTTCCTTATTTCCGGTCTTGTCGTTCGCGTGTTTTCAGCAGGATTTACGATGTGAACATGAGGCTAGTTAGACCTAGGTGGTATCAAGGGCGGGGACGATGATCAGTCAAGGCATTCGAGTTGTACAAAATAGTGAGATGCAGGAGAATCGAATCAATATTAGGCGTTCTGAGCTGTCAAGCCGAGGGCCTGAACTATTATAGCTGAAGTTATTTTGTGCTTGCTTCAGTACGAGTACATGAGCATAACTCACAACATGCGTATAATACAACCACAAAACCACAGAGATTTAATTGGGGAGTCTTTAGGAGGGGGAAGTTCTCAACGGTGTGATAACCCGGCTACACAGGGCGGAGAAGACACTCTATGGATTTCCATACTTGAAGGGTTTAATCTAGATACAAAAGATTCGGACAGTGCAGAGTGGGCAGACAGATTCATTTAATGAATCCCTCCACAATGTAAGCCCCAGTTGGATTATTTTTTATTTCATTTTAGCATTTGGCAGGCAGAAGATGATTTTGTAGAAAGATGACGATGATCCCCTTGTGAGCGACCATCTTTCTGAAATCTCTGAAGAGGTCATATAGTTTCATGTATACAGAGAGTCTTTCTACTTCTGAACAAAAGTAGTGACTAAAACTACAAGTGACCGCAAATATAAATGTAATATTATTAAAATTAAAACGATAAAAAAACACTACAAATAAAACCGTTACTTAGACAGAGAAGAACATTTCAGGAAAAACAAAAAGCTACTGTCAGAATACATTGTGGTGGCGTGGTGATCCGTTCTAAGTGCCGCAATAATATGAAATCATATGTGTCAGAATATTGGTGCAGTGTGCAGATTCCTTGTCTCGTGCAATAACGTATGGAGAGGCGTTCGTATATGGCGTTATTCTCCACTCCCTCTCAGACCGAGCTGGGCCGGCAGCGGCGAGGCCGCTTAACACCTAAACCGAGCGCTGTGGGTGACCAGAGAACCTGTGGAGAGGAGGCGGGATGCATTCTCCAGGATAGGAAAGAGAGAAAATGGGACAAACACTGCAGCGTGTATGACTCCAATGGCGGAAACACAAAATAAGATTGACAAGGTCAACTCGGTCTAACGTTGTGCGGATGGGGGCTGTGGCTGAGGCGTATATATTGCCAATGTGATCGAACAGGCTGGTAGAATTGTGTGACAAAAAATCGTGGGCGAAACCGAGCCCTGCGGGGTCCAAACACTTAACTATTAAGGGCAGCTCTTGTCTTTTAAACTGGAGTTTTCACAGGACAGTTTGATTGTGCCCTCTTGGGTCATAGATACCTCTCAGCTAATAAGGGGTCGCGCCTTGGCCCCGAGTTAGAGTCTGTAGCCTCTAGCCGGACGGTGTAACTCCAATGGACTATAATAGGTAGGTGAGAGTAGAATTGGGTGTATGGCAGCAGCACTGAGTGGACGAGCCTGTCTAGACTGTGTCAACGTATGAAGGCTATTTAAATACTTTACATATTAAATGTTCTTATTTCATCTGAAGAGGTTTATTTGTTTACTTTTGGAACTTAATGGATGTAAATTAAACGATTAGATCATTTTAATTTATGTAAAAATAACATGCACATTACGTGTCTGCTGGTGAACAACTAATATGTGCATGTTATTCCACAGAAAAAAATTCTATCTACACAATCTTTAGTCAAAATCTGAAAACCAGTTTACATTATTCTATGAATGTGAAAATATTAATGTGAAATTCTTTTTGTATAATTGTTTTGACTTAATTACTGTATCATTGCGGTATTGTGAGGGGAAATTGACGGATGCAAACCAGAAGATAAGATTATATTAGGATATGTAAAATGATTTTAACATTACTATTTTCCCCTTAAGATATTACGGTGAAAAATGTTACTAAAAATTAATTCTTGACATGAGATCATCAATACAGTATTTTGAGATGTTTATTTATTTAAGTAGCTTAAATGCAAACCAAATACTATGTAAAAATATATTTTTAGATCTTTTTTTATTATTTTGGAGCTCAAATTTCAGTTTACAAAAATCGCTAATATGCAGTTCCTGAGCTCTAAATCGAATTTTAATATGATATGTTATACTACAAACCCATAGTTGAAAGGTTTGTGATTTTTCCATCCAAAGTTTAGCTATTACTTTCTCAAGTTGATTGGACTTTGAATTACTCAAATTCAGAAAAAAATCCTTTTGACTTTAATAAGCAACCTTCCGTAATATCCTAAATGGTCCCCATGGTCCTTGAAAACCTTCCAAAGTATGATTTTTAGGCCTGGGAAAGTCATAGTAATTAATAAAATCTTAAAAGTTCATGTACAATTATGTTGTGTATACACTGATCTGTGAGAAATTATTTCTCAGATTAGAAAATGACTCCTTTTGAGTGCAGTTTCTGTTTTGGAAGTTTGTGGGAAGTCATAAAAATTCATTGGTCTTTTTGTATTTTAATATTTTAGTTTTTTATCATCGTTTTGTGTTTGGTGAACGCAGGCCAAGAGAACAATACATCTCACATTGATTTTGGGGTTTAGAATTTTAAGTCATACAAATATAGTCGCTCTGCTATTGATCTGCGCAAGAGTGAAGCCAGGATTGACGCAGGTGTTGCGACTATAACGCTGCAGAACTTCTCCCAGCATCAGGGCAGTGCCCTCTGGTTGCACTCCCTCACCGCCTCCCCTCTAACTGCAGCACCAGCCAGGTCAGTCCTCTCCTGTGGCCGCCCGGCAGATGGAGAGGGATGCTGGGAAGGCTCAGGGGCCGCTAAGGTCAGAAAGTACTATCGCACCTACTCTGCGGCGAAACACGCTGGCACATCCGTACAGCAGCTGGGAACGTGTTTTATCACATTCATCTCTGCTTCAGAAAGGCTTTTAGCTGGGCCTCAGAAGAGGTTGTTGTGGAGGAGTGGCTTGTTAAAACCTATCATGCGGCCATGTTGCCAGATTGAGCTGTAATGCTGTGAATTGCTGAGATCTGGCATTACCACCCCTGGTGCGATAAGCAAGTTTGTTCTTGCAGCTTTGCCAGCGTGGACTCATTAGATTGCGGATAAGTCATCGGATGGCAGTCATGGGATGCTTCCACATGCGCTTTGGAGATTAATTAGCAACCATCTCAAATATAGTGGATCTGATGGGTATTTTGACTAGTGTGAGCTTACTACAATAAGGGACCGGTCATAGGTTGTTTATTTTTTAGATTGTATTGTGTTTAGGGTTAGTACCTTTTTTCGGTACTTTACTCTGTGTAATTACAAAAACATTTATTTCAGTGAAAAAATAAGTCCAAAAGTCTCAATTTCAACATTTTGAACAATAGGGCCCTACAAAACAATAGACCCCCCCCCCCCCAGAAATTCTTCAAAAAAAATGAAGGCATTAAACATTTATTTTAAATAAAAAGAAAATTAAACCATTTTAGTTTTTGGCAAACAAACTGAAGTTTACTGTTGAAATTAATACATGGAAGAAAAATTGTGTGAATATTCCTTTAAAACATTTTTTAATAGGCTAGTAATTGTATTATATTTTTTCTACAATTAAGTTATTAATCTGGTTGTAATATTTATTTTGATAATTTAATTGTTTTATTTAAATTTGATAGAAAATGGAATATTTAAATATGTACATTATACTGTACAAAAGTAATACAAGAGTAATATATTTCTGTTAAATGTTAAACCGTACTTTTATTTTGACAAGTTGCCATGAAGTTTCTGTGTGTATACAGTATGATGATGCTAGTTTTCTGAAATGAAATGGTAAAATTCTCACGCAGTGACGCTCACAGCAGCTCTGGAGATTACGTTTTTGCGTTCATGCCGTCATATAGTGAGACGCAGACCCCCCCCGAGGACGGGAAATCACGCGAGCGTCACGCGTGAGTCAGTATTTGTGTAGTAAACAAAACCGCGTTTCCTCCATTCATACATACAGAGGCAAGCGGAACATGCAGGATTCATATTTAAACCGTCTTTTTGCATTTTAATATTCACAGACACTAGTTCATATCGCGATTCGAACTAAGTTGCAGGGGTGACATCACGTCACAGGGTCTCTCTTTCTCTCTCTGTAGCGTATGCGCCCAGATGTGTTCTCAGGTACCGAAATTTAGCACCGATTGATTTAACGTGAATCGGTACTCGGTAATACTGACGCAATTCAGTCGGTACCCTTAAAAGTAAGAGTTCGGTACCCAACCCTAATTGTGTTATGGGTGTTAATCTTTCATTCAGGATGTTCATTTGATGTTATGATATTCTAGATGTCTGGATCATGAAAGTGATCATAATATTGTTTTTTTTTTTTTTTTTTTTTAGTTGTGTAGTATATAGTTCTTTTGTTTTTTTTTTTTTTTTTTTTTTTTTTGTGTTAAATCACTTTAAATCTGTAACATTTACTCGCTTGTTTCATCTGCATGGTTATATTCTTAGCTTGTTTTGAGTTTGGATTTAGTTTTTAGTTTTTGATATACATTTTGAGAGAAAATAATGCTTTTGGTGAGCAAGGATGCATTAATTTGATCAGAAGTGTCCGTAAAGATAAGATTTATAATCTTACAAAAGATTTTTGAATTTCAAATTTTGAAAACATTCTATTCTTTTGAACTTTGTATTAATTAAAAATTCTGAAAAATAAAATGTATCACAGTTTCTACAAAAATATTATGCAGCACAACTTTTTTTTCTACATTGATAATAATAAGAAACATTTAATGAGCACCAAATCAGCACATTAGAATAATTTCTGAACCGTCATGTGACACTGAAGACTAAATTAATGGCTGCTGAAAATTCAACTTGCTCACAGGAACAAATTATATATTACAATAAGTAAAATTAGAAAGACTTATTTGAAATTGTAATACTATTTCACAATATTACTGGTTTTACCTAGAGCCTTCTTTAAAAAAAACCATCTTATTCACTCTACAACTTTGAATGTATAGGTTATATGACAGTATACGGTTATAACTATTAGTTTTTTTTTTTTTTTGTGAAATCCAGCCCTGGGAAAGTCATGGAAAATATGTGTTCCTTACAAAAGGTCTTCTGTTATATCCAATTTAAAAGTATATACAAAAATAATAATAATAAAAAAAAAACTGCCTCTACAGCATGGTAGCACCAAAACCCTGTCCTCTAATCTCTAATTTGTGTCCTGCACTTCCTCATCCTGCCACAAGATGTCACATGTCTCGGTGATAATCTGACAGACTGTCTAGAACCGTACAGTATAACAGCTCAAGGGAAAAGAAACGCAAAGAATGATTGCATCCTTGAGAGATGAGAAGGTGGCTGTTAGGTGCAATAAACACCTCGGGATGAGATGGGTGCGCTCCTGTCTGCCTGTGTTATATTTCTTGCTTGTGAACACGAGGTGAGTGAGCACAAAACTCAAGTTTCAGCTCCTAAGAGCTTGTTATGCATTTCATCTACCTTCCATCTGTTTTGCCCAACAAACACACTAATTTAAAGAAAAGTTTCCTTAAATTAGCCTTATACCCCAAGTTATTAGTTTTATCTTTGATGCTGTCAAAAAAGCCATTAGTAGTGTTTTTCTCCTCCTTTTATCGGGCTTAATGATATTTACTGATTCTGGGCTCAGTTGACAATTTAATCTGAAAAGAAAATTGATCCAAGGAGAATCATAATTTTTTTGTGTGCTGCAAGTTATTCTTAAATTCGGACTCTTCAAGCTAATGCTTGCCAATTGATAAATCTTGTCCCTTTGTCCTTGAATCAGACTGAACTGGCAACAACAACAACAGTGAGAGGATGGCAAGGAAATAGTGTATTCCAGGATAATCCAGCTCTCATTAAGCTAGGTTTTTTTTTTTTGCTTGCATGGTGACATTTTCATGAGAATTTTTATTTTTATTTTGTAACTTTCTTTGTTTTCAATGACGAAGTTCTCATTTAATTCCCCAAAACACTGCAATGCAGTTTTTCTTTTATTAAAATAAAAAAAATATTACCATTAATACTTTACTATGAATGAATAATTTACAATTTAAAAATAGCTATTATTATATGGATTTTTGGGGGTAAATATTCTTCAAAAATCTTGAAAATTACATGACAATTTTCTTCTTCATCTTAAAGTCATTCAACTTTGTATGAGGAACTGACTAAAATAAGTATTTTTGTCGATAATATTCTCTGCAAAGTTCTATGGAGTCTTTGAATTATGATTTCTGAATTAATTCAGTCTTGTTTTGTGTACTTGTTAAGATCAAGTTCAAAAGAAGGTAGATTTTTTCCCCATCAATTTTTGGAGAACTTTTAAGTCATATTTTTTAAGAGTATAATTATATTATGATTGTGTTAGATGGATAGATGGATGGATGGATGGATATTTTTTTCTCAATAATTTGGTGTGAAATATAGCCTGGACATGTTCTTGACAGACTTTGCAAGATAACACTATGCTAATTCTGTGTTCTGGTGTGAATCTATTTATCATATGATGCTCTATATTTAAAATAATTCCGTTTGTTGGTGTAAATGCTAGTACCAAAGCAATATGACAGGAGAAATGACAAATTAACCATCAGATTCAGAAGCCTCAGCAGTCTTGTACCAGCATACAAGAACAAAGAGCGACGTGTTTCCGCTGTGGTCCGCTATTGTCCCGAAGCTGAGTCAGCCACCCAGCACCGACATGTGGAGACGGCAAAACTAAGCAGTTCTGTTATCAAGGTCTTTTATGGGATAGCAGAAGAGATATTTAATCCCTGATGCCGTCCAGAGCTGCTCGCTTTCCTGCTTATCATCACTGTTATCTGATGCCGAAGGTTGTGAACGGTTGCCAGTGCTCTAAATCAGTGGCTTTCAACTGGTTTTGCTTCAGAACCCAGAGTTTAAAAATTCTGTCATTAATTACTCGCCCTCATGTTGTTTGAAAACCGTAAGACCTTCGTTCATGTTCGGAACACAATTTAAGATCTTTTTTATTAAATCTGAGGGCTCTCTGACCCTCCCATAGACGGCAAGGTAACTACCACGTTCAAGGTCCAGAAAAGTACCAAGATGATCGACAAAGTAGTCCGTGTGACATCAGTGGTTCAACTGTAAAGTTGCGAAGCTACGAGAATACTTTTTTGTGCAAAGAAAACAAAAATAACGACTTTATTCCACATTCTCTGCATCACTTGTGACATTGTGTTCCCCCCAGACAGTAGTACCATGACGCCTTGACGCTGTAACGGTGGCTCACGCTACGTCCAAGTGACGCAGTAGTAGTTAGTACGACTAAAATTGTTGAATAAAGTCGTTATTTTTGTTTTCTTTTCGCAAAAAAGTATTCTCGTAGCTTTGTAACTTTACAGTTGAACCACTGATGTCACACGGACTGCTTTGTCGATCATCTTGGTGCTTTTCTGGACCTTGAACGTGGTAGTTACCTTGCTGTCTATGGGAGGGCCAGAGAGCCCTCAAATTTCATCAAAAATATCTTAAATTGGGTTCCGAAGATGAACGACGATCTTACGGCTTTCGAACAACGTGAGGGTGAGTAATTAATGACATAATTAAAATTTTTGGTTGAACTAACCCTTTAAGTTGCAACCCAGCGCTGTACCAAAATTGTTTATTGTACAAGTAAACTTTGAAATGTATTAATATTACACAAACCCAACAATATGCAAAACAAATTAATGTTTAATTTATTTAGTTATTTATTCAACTATTTATTTTGCATTGTGACATTCATACATGTTGAATGAATGGGAAATAATATATAATGATTGACACCATGTTTAATGTATTTAAATAGTTTATTCCTTGAACTGTAATGGTTTTTAAGGATGAGAAGGATATCATGTAACCTATCCATGTTGACGTTGACATAGCTTCTGCCGAGTGAGTTTGACGCATGGCTTTTGACGTTGGTATCATAAGAAATGGGAGGTGTTTTCTCAGTTTATATGTAGATGTGTTTGGGTGAGACTCATATGGAAAACATGTTTTATACAGACTAACAGTGATCAGAGGTCCGTTCAAGAAGGGGTGACCGCAGTCCACCAGATGCTCTCCTGAGCCGGAGATGTTGGAAATATGTTTTATCACTTGGATGTCCTGCTATTTAATGAGGTATTGTGTCCTAGTCAGAAGTTTGCTCTTGTGTGTGACTTTTTCGAAGCTTAAGTGTTATAGTTGTCATGATTATATGTGGTGTTCAAAAGCAAGACAGCATTTTTTCCCACTTTTTTCAGTCTTGTTGCTTTTTCCTTTTTCAACCATACCCTGAACCACACAATCTGGACTTTGGTGTCTATTCAAACAGATGGTTATGAAAAAGTGGCCTTTTTTTGCTTGGCAACAGCCCAGTGAGAATTGTGGAAGCTTGTCTGTTGAAAAAAACTGAACATTTGATACTGGCAGGGAGTCATTTTTAAAGTTCAGCCTCAGAGCAGATGTAAAAGTAACTCTGCAATGTTTTTAATTCTTGGTCTTTAACTTTAGCAGACGTCTCGCTCTCCCGTGTACTTTCAGATTATTTATATGTGGGAAACATGCTTTTGCAATTATATGCAATATAACTTTTTTTATAATTTTGTATTAAAGGAATAGTTTACCTAAAAATGAAAATCTACTGAATTTACTCACTGAACAGATTTGGAGAAATGTTGCATTGCGCCACTTGCTCACCAATGGATCCTCTGCAGTGAATGGGTGCCGTCAGAATGAGAGTCCAAACAGCTGATTAAAAAACATCACAATTATCCACACCACTCCAGTCCATCAATTAACATCTTGTAAAGTGAAAAGCTGCATGTTTGTAAGAAACAGATTCACACGAATTCAAATTCCTAACTTCAAATTATTTGAACTATTCCTTTACTATCTATAATATTTAGAATAAAAATCCATGAGAGGCCGACTGATTTTTGCTATGGTAAAGCTCATTGATTCACTTCATATGGAGAAGTGTCATTTAATCTTACTGAAAGAGGCCAGCAAATATCATAACAGTAAAAGCTGGCATTACGCTCAACTAGTAAATGCATAGAGGTGGTTGTATCCTAATGGTCAAGTATGTCATCAGGTTGAGTCTACAGTGCGATTGCGGTAGTAACTGGACTCTTACAGTCACTGTGAAATAACTGTGCCCGCGAGTAAAGCACTTAACCCCAGATTGCTCCAGCGGGACTGGCCCTTCAATTAGTGTGCTGGAAGTTGCTTTGCAGTGTTTGCTAAATGGCAAGCAACTAATTTGTGCCCACGGCTGCGTTTAACTTCCCTCGTAGAAAATCATTGCTGGGGATAAATGTGAAAGAGCGTTTCATATTAAACTGTCGTTGTCTTGTGCACAAATTGTGTGTTTGCTGTATTGATTGAAAGAGCTTTTGCGTTTCATTGTTTGCACAAGGTCTTACAAGTCTTGTGCAGCACTTTTTTAGGAGTGAATTTCAAATATTACCAAGTTAAATTTCAGTCTTTATTGAAGATTTAAAGAAGTATTCTTGACATCTTAGAAATGAGATGTCAAAAATCATTTTTCAGTTGGGTTTTTTTTTGTCAATTGAGGTTTAAAAAATGTAGAAAGAATTTTTAAAGTGGATGTTCCTGTTTAATATATTATTTTTAAAGAATAATAGCTTTTTATTGTATCTTAGTATTTTTCTTCCAATTTTATTAGTGTTGAAATGGTTCATTTACCTGAATTTCTCCTTTAAACTTTTTTTTTTCTCTAATAAACTGATAAAAATGTAATGGAATTCTACTGTATTAATTAGAACTTGATTAGAGCTAAAGCTATATTTTTTAATTAATTTAGTTTTTTTTTTTGTACAACTGCTTTCGCAAATACTGGCCTTACCATCATGCAATAAATGTTTTACAGTACAATAAAGTACAATTCTTTTTTCCAAAGAACAAGAGTTCAATGATCAGAAATGCCATTTATTAAGATTGTTTTATTAAATATTACCAAGCTTGTCTTTTGTCAGTGTTTTGACTGAATCGGTCATGTATGTGTGTTGAATAGTTGAATACTGTTATTGAATTATTTTAATACATCATTTATCTGCCTATATTGCCTAATGTAGCTCAGTCGTTTATAAAAGAGTGATCTGTATGAACTGTATGCCGTAGCCTTTTTATCATATACAGTAAAAAAAAAAAAAAATTTAGATCTTGATAGCAGTTTCTCTTTTGTCACACATTGACTCCGTATCATGGCACTTATAACCTTTGCAAAGATGAAATGTTCTTGCTGTATGGTTTTTCATTCTTGCATTAATAAGTGGATCAAACATGTCAGGACTCCTGACTATTATCTGAACTTATAGTGAGTTCTAAGACAGTTTGGCATGTGGAGTTAATGTTTGTGATATGCAGCATCCATTTTGCTTGCCTCAGTTAATCAAATGTCTATCTAGTCATTTCTGAGCATGTTTTAAGCCCCAAGATTGTGTTCTTGCAAATTTCCCCTTTGATCTTTAGTAGATGAGCAATTTACAACTGAAAATCGAAATTTACAGAGCTGCATCAGGGAGCCATCTGATGAATTATGAAATTTTATTAATCTGTCTGGATGATATTGATCCAACTTGCCACGGTCGTTAAACCACAAATAACTTTTGTTGACACCCTTTAGAGTCGCAGACACTATCATTGGTGCTATTTAAAGTCAGCCGAGGCTTCATCGTGCGGTTCTACTGCGGTTTTCGTGCAAATAACTTTTGTTATATATACTGTTGCCATTTCTCTCATGCACTTGCTAATTCATTTAGATGAGCAATTTAATGAGCTCGACGGAAAACAGATCCCTGCACAAAGACAACGTTTAGTTTAAGCAACTCTTCTTTTATGATTTGTGCTGCAGCCTATGGCCTGAATAATATATAACTTATATTGCGTTGGGGCTCCCCTCTTTGTCCAGGGAAATCTTGCTGGCCCCAAATTGCACATGGAGAGTGTCTGTGCTCTCCTTTAGAGTTTAGTTTCTTTACCTAATATGAGCGCTAATTGACTTAATTATGGAGATGGGGTGTCTCAAAGTAAAAGGCTTTAGTATTCAGGGCCCTAGAATGATAATTTCAAACTCCCAGGTTCGTACGTGGAAATCATATCAACTGATTCACTTAGTTTTGAAACTACTTTAAATTTAGTGAAGTATTTCATGTTATAAAAAATAAAAGTGTATTATCTCTAGGAAGAATTTTTCGCAGCCCTACTTAAATAAGTGAATGAATCAGTCAATAAGAATAAGTCATGAAGATTTTTATTATGTTTTCCCTAAAGAAAAAATACGGTAAATGCACTAATTTTGTCAGCTTTCAGGAGTACACTGGCATATTGACATATAAGTAGATGGTTTCAGACATGGATAATTATGTTTTTGAAAACTACTATTCATTTCTTTGTGTGTGTTCATGTATATCTTCTAGACAGAAGCTGAGAGGGATGGATTTATTGAATTTCATTTTCTGGAAACAAAACCTTTCTGACTAACCCGTTATTAAACTAGTCATCTTTTGAGTCAAGGACATAACATATGCCTGAGCAATGGCTTTTTCTTGTGAAACATTTGCATTGTGGGTATTTATGTATTGTCTTCTCTGGTCTATAATAGTGTAGAATCCACAGCAGACTGTTATTTGAGCTCCATAGAGTTCTGGAGTGAAGCGAGAATAGATGTACTTTAGTATCTTTCAGACTGTGTTTTGGTGAAGAATGAACGATTACGTCGTTTTCAGGAGTTCTTTATCATGAATGAGTGTCTGTAGATTGCATGAAATGTTTTTCTGAGTGAACCGTTAGACCGTTTGTGAAGGACACTGCAATTCTTAGAGAAAGTTGACCGCCGGCGGGACACCTCCCGCATGAAAAAATTCATAATCAAATTATTTTGATCAACACTGAGCAGTCCCTCTAAACTGGAGTGTACCGTGGGCGGGACCATTTTGCTTGTAACTTCATAAAACATGCTCAGATCGTGGAAAAATAGACACCATTATAGAGCAGATTCCTCCTGATTAAAAAGAGCTATAATCCGAATATTCGGATTGTATAGAATATTCCTCATGAATTTATAACACACACAGAATTGCACAGGCTTAGTAATAGCTTAGTAAAAAAAAATCTAAGGTAGCTGTCATGTGGCAATTTCGCTTGCAACTTCAGGAAACATGCATATATCATAGAAAATGGCACGTCGTTATTTGCAGAAAATTCTCCCGATTTAAAAAGCGCTCAAACTCACCATAATCCATCATTTAGATCTAAAGATATACCTCATAAAGCTATAACACATAAAAATGAATTAGGACATGTAGCTTAGCAAACAAATCAGATCTCGCAACTTCACGAAACGTGCATAGATCTTGAAAAATCGCACAGCATTATTTAAAAAAAAATTCTTCTGATTAAAAAGAGCCAAAAATGTATCATCATCCATCAATTAGATCGAAAGATATTCCTCATATAGCGTAACACATTAAACCAGACAGGCGCACGTGTGGTGCTGCAAAGAAAAACAGCTCTATGCTTCACGTTGTGTTTTTATTCGTAACTTCATGAAACATGCATAGATCGTGGAAAATTTGCATGTCATTATTTTTGGGTATGGCACTCAGAAAACAACAGTTTTTAAAATGCCTTCAGGGAGTCAAGAGCTAAACAAAAAGGCCTATTTTGTTCCATAATACTGTAACTTTTGGATACTTTATGCTATCACCACAAAATTTGAAACCGATACAGCTAACATGCTGGGGAACATCATCAAAAAATTTTCCTCCTACCTTATTTCTGTCCTGAGAAATTGAATGTCAAATAAGACCAATATGAAAAATTTCCCTTGAGCACACAGATTTTTTACATTTTACAAAAATTTTTATTTTTCAGCTATAGCCCCCCCATACCCTCCATTCTATTTTTCTCAGCAGGAGAATGTCCAAATTAAATATTTTTTCCTCCTGAAAGTATTGAAAGTTTTCAAATGATAAAACGATACCAAACGTTTGACTCTCCTTGCTACAGTATTCGAGTTATGAGTTATTATTTTTGTGTATGTCACTCAGAAAAAACAACAGCTTCAGTGAGGCAAAAATGCCCTCTCATGAATAAGGAAAACTATGTATTTATATAAAATAATATATTGATTCAGTAATATATCTGGTATATCATCTAGTATATAATATAATATTTTTATACTTGTATGTATGCATGTATGTATTTATTTTAAGATAAAATAATAAATGTACATCATTAATTAAAAAATCTATTTTTTTAACAACTAATTTTAAGTTATTTAATAAATAATCTAGGTCCTCTAGTTTAATGTTAATTTATATATAATCTATTTATTATTAATTAATGTTTGTTCATAGTACATTAATATTAAATATTAAAAATTTATTAGTATATGTATAAATTAACTTTAGCTAAGATTAATAAGTTCCATAAAAGTATTGTTCATTATTATTTAATGTTAGCTATTGCATTAACTAATGATTAACATGAACCTTATTGTGAATTGTCTTTTTTTTTTTTTTTAATGTCACAGTTATGCTGTACGGTATTAACTCTATTGATATTCTTGTTAATCACAATGTCAACAAAGATTGTACTGTTCAACTCATCTTTTTTTCTAGTGAATTCACTGCTAACCAGCACATATTGTTTTGTTGTACTGTACTGTATTTTTTGCATGGCAATGCCATGGCTCACAAATGCAGTTCAGTTGTGTTGTACAGCATCATGCTGAGTGTAAACAGCTTGTTTTCAGATTTTGTGTACGTTTTAGGTTTGTTGTTGCACATTATTTTCATTATAAATAATGGTTACCATGGGAGGTCAAATACGTAATTGCTGCAATATAAAGCTTTTCCCTCTTTGATGTCTCTCTCTAGCCTTCCATCTTATTGGCCTCTTTCTGTACATCGAGAGACATCATCATGTACGTTTTTATTGCTGGAGATTAGTAGGAGCTCATGTTTGCCCTCTGTAATGACACACAGAAGTTCCTCTAGGGGTTATGGGACTTCATGAATACAGGGAGTAATGCACTCATTATCTTTATAAAGACACCTTCATTTATCCCCTGCATCACATGTGCATTAAATATCAGAGACTTGGCGCAAAAAAGCACAGTCTTTTGTGACTTGTAATTGCTATTTCTGTTGCGTGTTCTGCCACCTTGTTAGCCGATCTAGTTTCTCTTGGCAAATGAGGTTTTGGCTCAGTGGGTTTTATTTTCTGATAGAAGTATCATCACATTTAATGATTAAATGAGTCCATGTCCTGCCTCTTGATTAGCCCAAATGCAAAAATGGATCCACATATGGCAACAAATAACTGTTAAAATTTTTTAAAAATTTCAATAAGTTTACTTTTAGTTTTTTTTAGATATACAGTAGTTTGTTTTGTGTGTGTGTGAGTGAAGTCATACTTTTTAGTAGGGGTGCTCCGATTGATCGGCTACCGATCGGCCAATAATCGCTTTGGGATGTTTGATCGGTGGTCTCTTAAGAGGCCGATCTCAAAAAACCGATCTCAAGCTGATGACGCGCCTGCCGTGAGATGTTTGGCACGACATACAGCGGCACCGTCTCAGTCTCTGTCCAGGGCGGGTGAAATAATTATAATGCTGAAGGTGGAGGTACTCAAGGTGAGACCTTGAGTGAGACGTAATTTCACAAACCGCGTGAGTGAATCACTGCGCGCGCTCTCTCTCTCTCTCTCTCTCACAAAATACGCAAATGGCTTCAAATCACCTCACATCACATAATGCCAGGTTCACATTACTCCGTTTGCAGTGCAAATGCGGTGCATATTTTTTCCGCGCTCATGTTAACGGATTAAAGCATTCACACTTCAACGGTTACGGCCAGAGTGTGTCTGAAGCAGTGCAGAAGAGAGATCGTATTTTGCCCTGCGCTGCAAGCGCGAATAAAGATAACAAGTAATTAATTTTGTTTGCAGTAAATATGAACATGGATTGACACGAAAATGTAGTAATTACACCATAAATGCATATTATTAAAGTCTACTGTGTTTCACAGTCAACACATATGGCTTTTTGGCTAGGTTTAAAGGGAAAGAGCACTTTTAGATAAACAAGGCAATAATAGATGGCACACGTGGAGGTAGGAAAACAAAGTTCTTTATGAACCGCAGGATTGCTTGTAATAAATATTTAAACGCAAAAGAAAAGGCAGTAGAGCTGACAATTTCTGTCAATAGTCAGTTTGTGATAACGTAAGAAAAGTAGACTAGGCTATGTTTAAATGCTTTGCCACTTGCTTGAGCAACTTAATAAATAAATCTAGAAGTAAATGCAAAAGTAAAAAGCATTGAATAATGTGTTGCTTATATTTATTGTTTAAACATGTCTGTGAAAGATTGTATTACTGTACTGTGTAAAAAAAAAAAGAATTGCAATGCTGAAAAAGCATTTGCAGTGACAATGTTTGGATTTGAAATCAAAATAATGAATAAATGTTGTGTTTGTGGTAAACAGCCACGGATCAGTAGCGGACTCCTGTGTGAAAGCTGCTTCCCTCCTCACAAGAGATACCTAAGAGGGGAATTCCCCCCATTTTCAAAAATGAAATTCAGGCCCTGAATAAATGTCTAAAAATCCTGATTGGAATATCACTATAAATAGTTATAAATTATAAAAAAGAAGGCTTTAAAAATATCGGTGATCGGTATCGGCAGATACTGCTTTCTGTGATCGGTGATCGGCCTCAAAAACCCTGATCGGAGCACCCCTACTTTTTAGAACATGTCTAATGCAACCAGTGAATATTTTAGTGGTATTTTACAATTTGTTTTGTTTATTTGTTTAAATTTCCAAATTATAGTTAACTTAGACTATTAGCGTTTAGGGATATGCCAGTATCAAATTTTCATGTTACGATTTAGTTGATAATGCTTTTATAACGGTATATGGTATTATCACGATATTGAAATTTAGTTGCAAAAATTGTTATAATACAGTATAACAGGTTTAATAATTTTTTTATAACAAAAATAACTGAACATTTACATACAATAAAGCAATACACAAAAAATGTATAGGCTAAATTTTAAATTTTTACACAGATTAAAGTGCTAAAGAATTATAAAGACCCATAGGTATCACTTTACAATAAGATCTCATTAGTTAACCTAAGTTAATGCATTAACATTCACAATGAGCAATACCTACATTTGCAACAGAAGTTATTAATCTTTGTTAAAAAAAAAAATGCAACTCTTAGTTTGTTAGCTCATTAAATAACACGGTTGCAACTTTTGATATTAAGAATGTGTTATTAAATATGGGCATTACCTAAGATTAATGAATGTTTAGAAGAATTTTTCATTGGCAGTTTATGTTAACTAATGAATTAACTAATGTCAACTAATGAAGCCCTAATGTAAAGTGTGACCGAACAATAAAGCATCAAAACATTTACAAACAATATCTAGGGAGTGTTGTAGTCAGTGATACAGTGCCCTCCATTATTATTGGGACAGTAATGGCAAAATTGCTTTGCTTGCTGTGTAGTCAAGACATCTGCAAATATGATAAAAAGATGAATATGAGACAAAACTACAGAATGTCACATTTTATTATTAGCTGTTTCAACACACATGTTTTACCAAATAAAAAAGGAACAGCACTTTTAGAGTTCATCCCACTATTTGATGTGAGCAAGTTTGGGACATTGAACTTAAGGCAGAGAGATTTGTAAAGATTAAAAAAAAAAAAAAAAAAAAAAAAAAAATGAGATTATTTAGTTGCAGATCCTTTGCATGCAATCCGAGCAGTGAGTCTGCGACCCATAGACATCACCAGACTCTAGGTCTCATCCTTTGAAATGCTTTCCCCAGCCTTTAATGCAGCCAATTACAGTGTTCTTGTTTTGGGGAGTTTTGCCTTAGTATTCCTCTTCAGCTGGTGAAATTTGTTCAATCGGATGTAAATCTGGAGATTGTTTTGGGCAATCTGAGACTTTCCATTTCTTTGCCCTGATAAACTCCTTGACTGAACTGGCAGTGTTTTGGGTCATTGACCTGATCCAATATGAAGCGCTTTCTGATGAGGTTGTAGGTTTTCTTGAATATTGGTAGCCAAGTGTCTTGTACCCTTCCCAATTCATTCTGCTACTGTCATCAGTCAATTTGAGAGGGCCTGTTCCAGAGACAGCCATGCATGCCCATGCCATGACACCACCTCCACCATGCTTTACAGATAAGGTTGTGTGCTTAGGATCATTTGCAGTTCCCTTTTTTCTCCACACTTTTGCTTTCCCATCACTTAGATAAAGGTTCATCTTTGTCTCACCTGTCCATAAATCTCATTTCCAAAACTCTACTGGCTCACCTTTGTGCTTTTTTTCAAACTCTAATCTTGCCTTTCTATTTTTGGTGCTGGTCAGAGGTTTGCATCTTGCTGTAGCCTCTGTAATTCTGCTGTCAAAGTCTCCTGTGGACAGTAGATTGTAAGAGCATCACCCCAGCTTTCTGGAGGTAGTTGGTGATTTTACAGACCCGTATTTTAGGGTTCATTTTCACAGATTTTATGATTTGACTGTCATCAACTACTGTTGTTTTTCTCAGCCAATCAGGTCGTTGTTGGCTGCTGATGTCGCCGGTGGTTTCCAAACTCTTGATTTCTTCATGCTTTTTGTTTTTGCTATAGATCTAATTGACTTCCTCTTTTCTTTTAGCATCCAAATTGCTTGCTTTTCTCTCAAAGTCAGCTCCCTCGTCTTCATCCTGGTTTGTGTGTATCATCATCGAATGCAAGACTCGGAATGCCACAGTATCGTGCATATTCATTATCGTGATATATCGCATTACCGAATAAGGTAATGGTCTATAGCATTACCTCCTTTAACATATTTTTAATTGGCACAAATGAGATTTTTTTTTTCCCTGGAATTAGATCTTAGTTATACTGTGAATTTGGGTATTTTCCTCTTTTAACGATTTTCAATGTGCTGTATTTAAAGTAAGGATATCAGTTGATTAAATTTGATTTAATTGCATGACATGCTAATTGATTTAATTAGAAAAATATTTGCAAAGTAAATGCACAATATACATAAAGATCACTTTTGATTAAATTATCATTATTTTTTTTAATGATTACAGCACTTTGGTCAGTCTTGGACCTGCTTTAAATGTGCTTTATTGAAAAATAACTAGAACTAAATTCACAGTGCTAATTGTAGTGCATTTGTTCAGTGTTGTATTTTTATTTTTTTTATACATACAGTGGGTACGGAAAGTATTCAGACCCCCTTAAATTTTTCACTCTTTGTTATATTGCAGCCATTTGCTAAAATCATTTAAGTTAATTTTTTTTCCCTCATTAATGTACACACAGCACCCCATATTGACAGAAAAACACAGAATTGTTGACATTTTTGCAGATTTATTAAAAAAAACTGAAATATTACATGTCCTAAGTATTCAGACCCTTTGCTCAGTATTTAGTAAAAGCACCCTAATACAGCCATGCGTCTTTTTGGGAAAGATGCAACAAGTTTTTCACACCTGGATTTGGGGATCCTCTGCCATTCCTCCTTGCAGATCCTCTCCAGTTCTGTCAGGTTGGATGGTAAACGTTGGTGGACAGCCATTTTTAGGTCTCTCCAGAGATGCTCAATTGGGTTTAAGTCAGGGCTCTGGCTGGGTCATTCAAGAACAGTCACAGAGTTGTTGTGAAGCCACTCCTTCGTTATTTTAGCTGTGTGCTTAGGGTCATTGTCTTGTTGGAAGGTAAACCTTCGGCCCAGTCTGAGGTCCTGAGCACTCTGGAGAAGGTTTTCATCCAGGATATCCCTGTACTTGGCCGCATTCATCTTTCCCTCGATTGCAACCAGTCGTCCTGTCCCTGCAGCTGAAAAACACCCCCACAGCATGATGCTGCCACCACCATGCTTCACTGTTGGGACTGTATTGGACAGGTGATGAGCAGTGCCTGGTTTTCTCCACACATACCGCTTAGAATTAAGGCCAGAAAGTTCT
Organism: Sinocyclocheilus anophthalmus; assembly: GCA_018155175.1. NCBI lineage: Eukaryota > Metazoa > Chordata > Actinopteri > Cypriniformes > Cyprinidae > Sinocyclocheilus > Sinocyclocheilus anophthalmus. The sequence goes on along the minus strand of JADLZN010005524.1, from coordinate 114,567 downwards.
ATCTTGGCCTCATCCGACCAGAGAATCTTATTTATCACCATCTTGGAGTCCTTCAGGTTGTTTTGTCATGTGTCTTGCACTAAGGAGAGGCTTCCGTTGGGCCACTCTGACATAAAGCCCCGACTGGTGGAGGGCTACAGTAATGGTTGACTTTCTACAACTTTCTACAACTTTCTCCCACCTCCCGACTGCATCTCTGGAGCTCAGCCACAGTGATCTTTGGGTTCTTCTTTACCTCTCTCACCAAGGCTCTTCTCCCCCGATAGCTCAGTTTGGCCGGACGGCCAGCTCTAGGAAGGGTTCTGGTCGTCCCAAACGTCTTCCATTTAAGGAATGGAGGCCACTGTGCTCTTGGGAACCTTAAGTGCAGCAGAAATTTTTTTTGTAACCTTTTGGCCAGATCTGTGCCTTGCCACAATTCTGTCTCTGAGCTCTTCAGGCAGTTCCTTTGACCTCATGATTCTCATTTGCTCTGACATGCACTGTGAGCTGTAAGGTCTTATATAGACAGGTGTGTGGCTTTCCTAATCAAGGCCAATCTGTATAATCAAACATAGCTGGACTCAAATGAAGATGTAGAACCATCTCAAGGATGATCAGAAGAAATGGACAGCCCCTGAGTTAAATATATGAGTGTCACAGCAAAGGGTATGAATACTTAGGGGACCATGTGATATTTCAGTTTTTTTTTATTTTTATAAATCTGCAAAAATGTCAACAATTCTGTGTTTTTTCTGTCAATATGGGGTGCTGTGTGTACATTAATGAGGAAAAAAAATTAACTTAAATGATTTTAGCAAATGGCTGCAATATAACAAAGAGTGAAAAATTTAAGGGGGTCTGAATACTTTCCGTACCCACTGTAGGTCCTATAACTGTGGATATTGTCGCTCTCCCTAAATGATCATTTTCAGTTTGGTATCATGAAAACAGTCTGCTAGTCTGGATCCAGTTATTTTATCTCAGACAGTGCAGGAAAACATGCACCGCACAGCTGACCTTTGATTGATTCCTCCACGCTGAATCATTTAGACTGCTACACTGAATATTTCACCTGTTCTTCTTTATTGAATCGGTCATTTGTCATTTCCCATAGCAGGCTAAGACAAAACCGCTCTTTTAAAAAGCATTGGATCTGACCTGACCCACGATTGCGACGCTTTTGATGTTTAATTCATAAATCCTGCCCATAAAAATTTCAGCTGCAACTGAAATGCTGAGCAGCAGATCTGATCAGTTGACATTGGTCTCAGGTGAACCGACAGAGATTCCGCTCACCGTTTAAGTCCTTTGTCGGTTTTACAGCCCAAAATAACGCACGTCCCTGTTGGACGTAATCGCATCTGACCGCGCTTGAGCTCCTGAGTAAAGTTGAGCTTTTGAACTGCCAATTTCTCAAATCTGCTGTCGAGGGGAAGTTTAACCATCCTGGTGTCTGACTTGGTTTCTTCCGTCATATTGCTTTTGTTTACCTTCACTTTCTGTGGATTTCTTTCTCTAAAGAGCAGGATAAAAGATTCAAAGCCTCATCATTCAGACCAGATGCTGCGTCTCTCGCCCTCAATGTTCTCATTCCCTGGGCTTCAGGTAATCACAATCCCAGCTTGGTATTAATCCGAATTTCACGGCCTCCTAATGGTGTCCATTAAAATGAAGCTCTGTAGACGATGTGCCCGGTCTATCATGCGGTTCTACATAAACCTCACCGTGGAATCTAAGCATCCGGCACAGCGGCTGGTTACGAACCCCAGCAGGCCAGCCAAGTGATTACGATATATCTGAAGCCGAAACTCTATCGCCAAGAGCACTTCATTCCCACTTTTTTTGCCTCTTAACAGTAGATCTGATCAAAGTGGAAAGTGGCTTGCTTCCTTATCACCAGAAGAGCATTTTCCATGAGTGCCGAAGTCCAATAAATGAACTCTTTTCCCAGTAGGCCACTGGCCAACTCTTCCATGTCAAAAGTGGTTAGTTAAAGATAGAAAACCGGACTAGCCGTAGAGCACAACAGTTGGGTTCTGGAAGTAAAAATCCTATTTCATTCATTGATTTTTAACAATTTATAAACCTTTAAAAATAAACATCCTGTGAACAAAGAGGTTGTTAATCAATGGATTATGATTTTGTTGAAGCCATCAGCCGGCATTATTTCAATGTATTTTTTTAAATAATCACATTTAACCGCAGACTTCATGCTGAAAATATTACACATGATTCTGTAAATAAATCCAATTAGAGAATCGACACAAAACCTAAAACACAAAATCGACACGTAGACCACTTTAGCGCCTGTCCACTCCTACGCAACACTGCAAATTATTTAATTGAGTCTCCCTATGCTCTCAAATTTCTGTTTAATGCATATTTTGCTACTAATGTAAAATATATTGTTTCTATATACATAACACTGCCCTGCATCCTAAGTGTATTAAGGGCTTTATGTATATGTTTTTAATCTTAATTTATAAAAAAAAAAAGGGGAAAGTTTCTATTGATATTATTGAACCATGATCAAATTGGGCAATATTAGGCCATTTTTGCAAATCAGCAAAAAAAAAATTCTCAATGCATGGCTGCATACTTTTTTTTTGATTGTGTCATTTGCAGTGCTTGGGATTGTAGTTCTTTCCCTCATTAAAGCCATTAGGTACAAAGTCTTGTACCTTTGTCTTTTTATCCGAATACTTTTTTACTTAAGTTTGTAATGTTGTAATTCACCTCTTAACTGATTGGTTTGATTCGTGGCTTATAACTCTTCAAGAAGACTTCTTTGAAAAATGAAAGGCAAACATACTTCCAGAACCCGTTGCAGAAGTAGACGGACACTGCTGCACTCTATAGGCTTTTACAAAATCTGAAAAGCTTCCGCCGAGAGCTGCTTTTTCCACACCGTTTGGCTTGGCAGACACCACACTGATAAGGCTCCCTCATCATTTTGACTCTCGTCCAGTTCTAAGGGATGGACTGACCTTTGCTGTCATGACACCAGCGCTTGCTGGACCTTCAGGCTAAGCAGGAAGCCCGCTATAACATGGGTGATCTCATTTCCTGCTCAAGAGCCCAATGAGTCATCCACTAGCGTAGCAGATAACCGTTTCATCCATAAGAGATGCAGCTCTTCTTTGTAAAGTGGTTTGCAGTTGTACCTATTTTTGGCAGGTCTATATTTCAAAGCTGTCACAACATGCATTGTGACCATCAAACGTGCGCATTCACATATAGTGCTCATCCGGCAAAGCTGTGGCATGCTAGCACACTCACGGTGGAGATTAATTACCCCTGGCATGCCTGTGTGTTCCTCCTCGCAGTGGGCAAAGCAAGCTTTTGACTGATCTACTTCATTTCCACAGGCGTAGACTGAATCATTGATCGATCCGCAGCCCTCATTAAGCACCCACACTGCATGACAAAGGCCAGAGTGACTAACTGTGTCCTATCACATGCGTGACCCTGACCGTCGCTCCCTGTCTTTCTCATTCTCATGTCGTCTTCTCTAACCTCTTGATTTCTCACCTTACACCTGACATATCGTGCTAATGGGTATTTTTATATAACATTACCTCGGTTTCAAAATATAGAGAGCAGTCGACATAGGCGGCTATATTCTGACACTATAACCAGTTTCCAGCGACAAGCAATTTATCTGTCCACAAAAGAAAAAACATGGCTATGTGACAAAATCAGTCAAATATCACAGCCAATCAGAAAAGCGTGTAGGTGGGGTCTCTGTGCAAGCACATTGCATTTGAAACATAATGAATAAATGTGTGATCTAATCCGTAAATATGAAACTGTTTTAACATCATTACAAATACATACTGTTAGAGCAAGACTCCATGCCAGAAATATTAGATCCAGAGCCTGTCATAAAATATCCATTTGGTCTGGTATCTGAACAACTAGTCAGCACAATTGTCTAATACCCAAAACCTGTTAACAGGAAGCCATGTCTGGTACCCAAAACTGTATTAACAGTTTTCTGTCAGCCAAGAAGTCGACTAAGGTAAGCCAGAGAAGAGCAGAAATGGGAGACAAAGTTACGATAATAAAAATTAACTACTTATCGAATGGTCTTAGTTGCGTATGTTGCAGGGCTCAGAATTTTTTATTATACCACAAGAAACTTCAATGGAAAATTACTGCTTCACAGCAAACTCCTGTGACGTTAAAAACAACAATTACAACAATCATAAGACTAAATAAACCTTGAAATCATAACTCTTGAAACTACACAGTCATAAGGCTAAACAACAAAGGAAAAAATAATAAAATATGAATGACCAATCAACAAATGAATCAATGTATATAAGTGGTTTAAATGATTGTGATTAAATGGAGTACTAAAATGTAAATATATGATTATAAATGAATAAATTAACATAAACATAAGTAAAACACAACACAGAAGTAAAATTTATTTTTGAATGGCTTTTTTTCACTCTTTGACTGTTAGTTTTATTATTTTTTGTGTGTGTTTTTATAGTTTCAGAAGCATTTATTTATTTTGATTTAGTTTTTGTTAGCAATTATTTAGGTTTTTTACTTTTTATTATTTTTGAAGGATTGAATTTCATATTTTTTCATCAATACTTTTGGTATTAAATGTCTCAACTTTTTTTTTTCTCAGTTTGTTGCGATTCATTATGGTATTGCCTTCTGTGAGAAGAATACATGGCATTTATTTATTTAGCTAAATTTAGCCAAAATAAGTTACAATATCTTAGAAGTAGCCCACTATATTTGGAACGGAGCAAACGATTCTTCAGTCCAAAACTGACACATTGTATCTTATATGTCTAATGCATTTTAGTTTATATTTCATTTGGCCACATTTAATGTTTTAAAAGTTTCCAAGGTCGGGTTGCTTAAGCCTTGCGTAACAAGTGCTCATTATAAAATAATCTATGTCTGAATCTATGTAAAGTGTTTTTAGGAAGCACAGGCTCTTACCACTAGGTCACACCTGCCTTTTTGTAATTTTGCATTTAAACCTTTAGAGGCAGTATTTGAAATCAATAACTTTGTTTAGCTTAATAATTTTGCCTCAGACAGGTTTGCACCGGCAAATGGATATGTCCCAGGTTGAATAATAGTCCTGCTCAACCTGAGCGTGTCGTGGCAGGTGTCCTGGAGCAGGAGCGTGAGCCGTTCTGCAGTATGGAGCTCAGCCGTGTGCCGGCTCTCCTTCGTTCTCCTCTGTTGAGCTCATTTACCTGAGATCCGATTTACACTGCTTTCTCTTGCTCGCTATTAAACGTTTAATAACATTCACAGCATGGCACCTATGCAGGAATTTTAAGTAACTCTAGGAATTAGTGTCATTGTAAGGCCACATGTTCGGCAATGAACTATTGGAATAATGAGCTGCTCCGGAGGAAGAATGGACCTGCCTGGATTTAAAGGAGCCATATTGAACCTTTTGCAGCATGTTTTATTCCCAGAAGTCCGCTTATTGTGTTATTCAAGGTTATTGCAGCAAAAATATATCCACATCTTGTCCAGTGCCCTGTGGGGAAGGAGAAAAATCACTAGGTGCGTCCCAATTCATGTACTTATGGACTACTCGATGCCATTTGTTAGTATAAATAGTGTGAGGCATGTGTTGAAAATTACCACCAAAAATGTGCACTTCAAATACCCAGATGCTGCACTTAATTAACAAAAAAAACAAAACATGTGGTAATGTAGTTACATAACATTTACTGTGCATATAAATAGAGTACTACTGTATAACTATGTGTGTAACAAATACAATTTCAGTAGTAGAATTTTATGCATTGGAATTAATAATAGAATTATGTGCATTTCATATAACAATTTTACGTTTTCATCAATGATTCATTTGAAACCTACAGTTAATAATTAACTATGAGTGTTTTTTTTTTCAGAGTGCTCTGTTTATTTGTTGTCCTCCATTTGATTGGCAAATTATTTAAAGTTTAATGAGGACAAACTTTCCTTCGCTTTTAAATAGCTTAAAAGCGCCGTGCGCATTTTACTTTCACTTTTGAATTAGCAGCAATTCGGAATCAATTGCTTGAATGCAACAACAAAATACAACATCAAACTCACTTTAGCCTATATATAAAACATAGAACTTTTATTACCAAAATGAATAAAAATACACCATGCTATAGGGCAGGCTATGCCTAATATAAAATAACTTGCATAAAGTTTAAATAGGTATTCAAAACTGGAAATAAGTAAACATGTATAATATATAACCAAATTAATAAGAACGAACGTTTATTAGCAAAACGAGTAAGAAAGCTTGGAGGCACGGCATACACCTTGATGTCAAATAAAATCAATAAATGATACAAAGTTTAAATAAAGTAAAAATCAGCAAACAATATAGAACCAATTAAATAAGAAACAAATGTATAAAAAAAACTTCCAAAATCACCTTAGATAAACGGCAAAAGTCAACTGGCTTTTCAAAAAGCCAAAATACTGCCAAACAGGTGCTTTTGCATTTCATTTAGAAACTAAATCATCCGCGATCGTCTTGTCTGTCTCACCTCACTCTTCTTGTCAGTCAGCTCGACTCGCTCTCCTCACTGGAGAAATGAAATCTGATCTGTGTGATGCGACTGTCGTTCGGCACGCTGCATTGAGCAGCCATGTTCAGTTTTTAATTGTAGGGTCTTGTTCTTTTACTGAACTAAATGATTTTTATTTCTTAAAAAAAAAATCTAAATGACGGTGGGGGTCGGTGCCGTGGTAGGAAAGTGACGTAGCCGGTGTTGCGGCTTAACACCGGTATAACCGTTAGCCCCGTCTATCACGGCAAGCCTGGTGGCATCACATGCAGGGCACGAATGCCTAATTATTAGATAATTAAATTTGTTGTCGGCTTCTATTATTGGCTTCATTGATTAGTGGTTGCGGTTTTTTTTACAGCTTGGTTTCAATAAATGGTTCTGATAGGCTGGTTTGTCAAACACTTATTTCAAAAGAGCAAGAAAAATCCCTTTTAAAGTCCCGTTTAAATGCTAAGCTCTCATGGAAACTTATGTTGGCCTTTAAAGTGAATCTTCATCTATATGTTCAGGTTTTTAGCATAGCGTGCCTTGGTAAGAAGTCATTTTCAGCCTTTGTTTTTCCATAAATTACATTCACCTGTTCATTACATTAGACCAGCAAGCGATGTTTTCACACTGTTGCATCATAGGAGTAATCATGGAAAAAGGTGTTCCTACAAGGCGGACCTAAAAGTGACTGCTGTATTGTTTGCATGCTATCGCACAGTTTAATAAATGTGAGATAAGGTGGTGTTTTGGCAGGTACTGGTGGGGGGTGCACGGCTAAATATTCCTGGCGCCGCATGAAATATGCATGCAGTGGCACTTTTAATTATTACAAAGTGCTGAGCTATTCCAAGAAGAGCATTTCCTCCACATACACACACACACACACACACACACACACGCGCGCGCGCACAAAACACACACACTTTTATCTCAACCGTCTGGGACTGTGTGTTCATGCTTCAACAATTCCCATGCATTATTTAAAAGTGGGAAGACTGGGGAATGACAACTTTTTCCTGCCCTGCACTGGGCTCCTCTCGGGTAATGACCACAGTATCCACTTGACACTTGCACACTGCTGACCCCTGACCTCTCTCTGGCTTTTTCTTTAATGGCAAAAGGGACATCTGTGAATTCCTGGGATGTGGTTGCAGTTTTCTTATTTTGAAATCCCAAATACCTAATTAAAATATTTTAGAACAACTGAATAATTTATAGAAAATATCGATATTCTCTTTTAGTGGATGGATGGAACATGATCCTGACAGTCAGGAAAGATATATGTTTGTATGAATGAATAGGTGAATGGATAGATGGATGGACAGAAGAATGTATGGATGGAATGATATACATGTATGGATAGATAAATGGATGGATGGAAGGATAAATGGATGCATGACCAGATGGATGAATAGATGCATGGACAGGTGGCTGGATAGAAGGGTAGATAGAAAAATGGGATGATTGATGCATGGACAGATAGAAGCATGGATGGATGGATGGATGGAAGGATTGATAGAGGGGATGATGGATGCATGGATGGATAGATGCATAGATAGATGGCTGGATGGATAGATAAATGGATGGATGCATGGACAGGTGGATGGATAGAAGGGTAGAAAGAAAAATGAGATGATCGATGTATGGACAGATAGAAGCATGGATGTATGGAAGGATGAATGGATGGACAGATGGGTGCATGGACGATTGAAATATGGATGGATCGAAGGATGAATGGATGGACAGATGGGTGGATGGATGGATGGATGGACGGACGGACGGACGGATAGAAAGATGGATGGGATGATGGACGGATAGATAGAGGGGACGATGGATAGATGCATAGATAGATGGCTGGATAGAGAGATTAATAAATAAATTGATGCATGCATGGACAGGTGGATGGATAGAAGGGCAGTTAGAAAAATGGGATGTTAGGACGGATAGAAGCATAGATGGATACTTATACTTATGATAGATGGATGGATGCATGGATGAATCGATAAATGATGGATTAATGGGCCGATGCATAGATGAAAAGATGGATGGGTTGATGCATGGATGGATGGACAGAAAGGTTAGATGGGACAACAGATTGATAGAGGGGACAATGGATAGATGCATAGATAGATGGATGGATGGACAGATGGGTAGATGAATGTACGGGTGGATGGACATATAGATGGACGGACAGATGGATGGAAGGACAGATAGATATGCATGCAAATGTAAATACCATATCCTGTAAATATTATTGAAATGCATACTCAGTCATGGCCTGTGCTTGCTTACTCTGACCCAATTGAGAAATGTCTTCACGTTCGTTCTGGCTGATGTTTATATAAAAGTAACTTTTTAAAAATATTTTCATTTCCCCTGAAATAACTGTAAAGGTCGCCTGTACGTGGCCGGGAGAGCTGAGCCATGAGTAATCACTATGTTTAGAAAGGTGACATTTATAAATGAAATCTATATAGCAGACACACTGTGATGATGAAAAAGCGCTGCCTCTGATATTGTAGGGGTTACATTAAGGACCATAACCACGTATGCAAACTTATACTATCCTGCCAACTGTTTGTTTTTTCATCTCCCCTGGCTCTCTTTTTCTCCTTTTCATTATTGTCTGTCGCTCTCTCTCTTTTCGCACACTTGCATCTCTCCGTTTCCTGTGCTGTTCGGTTTATTCTGGGCCTTGGAACAACACCCCTACCATTCACAAACATAGCAAGCCTGTGAAAAGCTTGCAGGAAGTTCTCCCTGGCGAGCTTTTACTTTCCTTCCTTTTTTTTCTTGCCTGTTGTTTCTGAAGGAGTGACTGTAGTTAAGATCCATCCATCCGCATGTGAATGACAGAAGCTTCTTTTCCATCCAGCTCAGCATCCCCCAATATGACCATGACCTGAGCTGCCTCAGCTGACCTCCAGACTTTAAAACAACCCTGTCTAGAACTAGAACATCTAGCTGAGTTATTCTGGCCAGCTGAATTCAAGTCTGGAATTTTTACATGAAAATGAGATGGTTTTATTATTGTTTTTGAGAGCCTTTATTTTAGCACTCTTCTGTTTTCACGGTAGAGATGCAAACAATTGAAGCAAACCATATAGTGCAGTCCATATGTACAGTTTTAATATAGATTAGAATTTTTATTTTATTGTGTTGAATTTGTTATGAATTAGTTATTTTGAATTGTTATTTGTTTTATAAACCAAAAAAAGGAGAATTGGTGGATGTTAGTTTTTCTGTAGCTTTGAAGCCACCTGTAGTTTTTTTTTTTTTTTTTTTTTTTTTTTAATTAATATGAACGATGTTTTTTTTTTTTTTGCATGGGCTATTTGTTTTAAAATCCAAAACTAAGAATTGTGACATTTTTTTCAGGCATGTTAGCTTGGAACCCCCCTCATTTATTCTAATTATAATCTGTTTCAGTTTTATTTTATTTTTTATTTTATTTTGGCCTTAATTGCACTCTTTATTTTCACAGTTAGAGAAGCATAGGATTGAAAGCATTGAAATATATATATTATATATATATATATATATATATATATATTATATATATATATAGATATATAATTATATATATATATATATACACACAAATAAATGTGTGACAATTTTGGGATGATTTATTTTTATTTATTTTATAGATTTATTATGATTGGATGGTGATTTTGATTCTATCCAACTTGAATAGTTTTAGTGCAGAAGAATTGTTTGTGAATGTTATTTCATTTGTTGATTTACATTAGTTAAGCATGTATTTTGTTGCTTTAGCAACAAAGAAACATGTCCACCTGTCTAGAATAATGCCGCTAGACACCCCATCAATAAAAAACCTCTGCTGGCATGTGAGAGAGAGAAACAAACAAAAAGCATTTCAAGGCTTAAACATTAAAGACTGACTGTAGCTTTATCATAATCCTCAAGCTAGTTTTCTATCTACCTGGTCGACATGAAAAGCAGTGTTAGGTCGATGTGAGGAAAATATGAGAAGCAGATAAGCTGGGATTTTATGACTTTGACTGAAGTTTTAATAATGCAGATACTCATATTGCATTGCATTTTTTCCTAACGGTGAAGCCCAAGGGTTCTGATACACAGTCCTGGAGGCCACAGCCGGTGTTTTGATTCCTTGTCAAGCTTTGACTTTTACAGGGCTGGAAATCTTCTGCCTTTGGCTCTATCATGGATCTGATTTCGAAACCAGAGGGCAACGTACAGTACTGACAATCATTGCTACTTTTTATTATTATTTATTTATTTAGCTCTTTCCTTCATTGCTTTTGAGGTAGGCATACATAAGAGTTTGCAATGTTACCGTCCTGGAGATCTCCTTTACTCTCTTTTAATGCAGCTTTTGACGATGATCTGGCCTCAATCACGCTGTTGTCAGCGTCTTGCAGCAGATGCAATCTGGACACATCAATATGTCCTCCAGCAGTACAAGTTTTCTATTTTCCCCTATCAATCAGTCCAAGCAGCCTGGCGGTCTCCAGTTCCTCTGTAGTGCTGTTCAATCATAAGCCCAGTATTCTGGTTGAACACACGCAAATACACGGAGCCTTTGTGGACTTAATTACGCATCATTAGGGCCTGATGCACCGCATGGGTCTCTTTAGAGCGAGTCACGGCTATTGTGTACTGTGATTTGGCCGAAATGTCAAATTAGGTCTTGTGTGGCCACAAAGGAAAAAGCAAAATAGCGAGCAAAAAGAAATGACGTTTTGTGTAAATTGCTACATGCACCTTTCTACCATCCGGGTTGCTAAATCTTAATAAATTAGGGCTCATCAGTTCCGCTTCATTTGCTGCTTATCTGTATTCACAGTCAGTCGTCACGTACACGTATGTCAGTCTGGACTGATGTTGTTGCTGTCACTGAATTGCATCGTCCACAAAATCGAATGCCTTACAAATGCTAATATGCAACAGACTGAATCTGTTGTGCAGCTGAAGCATTATTTTACTGAACTCAGATGCATTTTATGGCCTGTTACATGAATGCATATGCATTGATGGACACAAACACGTTTAGTGTCTTGATGGGTGGTGTATGTGTTCTAACATGTTACGTGATGGTGCTTATGCGGTCTTGTTATTTCATAAAACCAGTTTATAAAATTGATTGAAGCTCAAATTTAAATGGTCCAGTGTGGAATTTCTGCACAATTAGTGGCGACAAACCAAATTACAAAATTAACTGTTTTCACACATGTAGCGAATCAGCTCATGGGGAAATATGAATAATTAATCATAACTAGTTATAATTAATTATAAATATTTAGATCCGCTGTAGATATTTTGCTGACCTCTCAGGGTCAACTGTCTGCCAATTCTAAGAACGTTAATTTCCTGGTTAAGGGAAATAACTTTCTTACTGTACAATTCTACACAGAGCTTGTAGCATAAATCTGCATGATTAAGGGACTCCAGTTATGAGCAAACAATGAACAACGTCAAGTGTGATACAAGTAAGACTTTATTAACTACAGTAAACACTTAAACTAGTCTAGCATACACACATAAACCTGTAAACTGGTCTAACATACACATACACAAACACACACACAGTTTGTATAGGAAATGGTTAAAGCTTAACGCAGTAAAGAGAAGATAAATAAGAATATGAAACTATGGTACCATTTGATATTCAGCAGATTTACAGTCTGAAGGAAACAACAGATTCTTAGTTCAAACACACCTTTGAAAAAAGGTGCAAATGATGCCTAAGGTATCAATTAATAAGACTAAATTTGAATACTTGCACATCTCATCTGTTTGAAAGAGAGGTTTGATGCAATCTGAAGGTCCCAGTTGATCTTTGCTGAATTTGGTTCGATGAAAAGAACCAGTTTGAGTCAAAGAATCTTTGGTGAATGGAAAAGTCAAGACCGAAGCCTGGCACGAACTTAGCGGGATGCAGAAGCGTTCTAGCTCACGTCTTCATCTTAGAATCTAACCGAACCACCGACTAAAGGCGGTTCACTGGTGTGAGGCCTTTAAGGTCAGAGAAGATCCCCGCCTCCCAAGATGGATTGTCCAATGAGAAAGGCCGGAATCCCAAGTGGGAGTTTGGAATTGCTGGAGGGTTTTACGACCCTTTGTGCGAGGGCATGTAATTTGCAAATGGAACTTGAATCAAAATTAATAAAGATTCCCAGGACACTAATATATATTGCCTATGCACCAACATATAATATACAATCTTGTTTAGATAATCAGAAGGCGAATTCATAGACACTAAACAAGGTAGGATTACATATTGTGAAAGGATGACAGGAATGGGTTCCATCATAAGCATGCATAAAATTGTCTAAAAATATCAAAGACAAAATACAACAGACCTGAAGGATATGTGTGTTCATTCAAAGAAAGGTTTTCCTATGAATTCATTAGTAGAAAAGTCAATTTCTACTGTGCATTGTGCCTCTTGCTATGGAACATTCCTTTAGGCAATTCCTTTAGGCAATAAACCCAGTGATATCAGCGTTGGTTGCCATGGAACCAGAGGCCTGTTCTACCCTCCTGAGGTGTTACGCATTTCGGGGGAAGGGTCCACAGGTCCTCATATGGCTTGTTAACTGAGGGGGTGTTACAGAGTATTTGTTAAATATAGCTAACAAAATATATATTGTGTGTTTGATTGGTCCAGACGCTACACACAAGACTTATCTTGGTTTCCCAACCTTTTCTGTTTGTACTTTAAAAAACCCTATGTAAGAGTTGATATTTATCAAGGCAGAAATTTTGACTTGTACTGTGTCTCATTGTGTACTTGCAACATAGCATACACATACACTGTATGTTATTTTAGTTACTTTAAATTATGCTATGCTATGGTATGTTAGTGACTAACCTAACATAAAGTGACTACATATAAAACAAAGTGACTAACCTAATATAGAATGACTGACATAAAAAAGTGACTAACATAGAGATTTATGTTATGTTGCATGTTATGTTAGTCATTCTGTGTTAGGTTTGGTTAGGTTGTTGGTTTAGTCACTTTGTTAGGTTAGTCAGTTTGTTTGTTTGATTGTAATGTTAGTTATTCTTTTTTAGATCAGTCACTTTATTATGTTATGTGAAGTTAAGTTGTTAGGTTGGTCACTTTATGCTATGTTTTAGGCTATGTTAGTCATTGTATTTTAGGTAAGGTTATTAGGTTAGTCACTTTGTTTTATATTGTTTTAGTCATTCTATGTTAATTTGTTAGGTTAGTCACTTTGTGTAATGTTAATCGTTTTATTTTAATTTAGGTAACTAAGTTTGTATTTTGTTTTATATTAGCTTAGTCACTTTGTTTTGTTATGTTGTGTTAGGTTAAGCGCTGTTTTATGTTATGTTAATCTGTTATAATTGGTTACATTAGGTTAGTCACAGAGGTATGTTATGTTAGTCACTTTGTTTATTATGTATGTCACTTTGTCATATTAGAATACGTTAGGTTAGTCAATTTGTTGTTATTTGTTAGGTTATGTTAGATGAGTCACTTTGTTTTTAATGTTATATTGTTGTTAGTTTAGTCACATTGTTTTATTTTTTGTGATTAACCCTACATAACATAGAAAACAATGTGACTACCAAACATAAAATAACAACCTAATATAGAATGACTGACATACTTGCGATTATTTAGTCTTTCAATTTTATTCCTTTTTGAATGAAAACAAAAAACTAATTGTGCATATTGTTTTGTTTAATGTTAGTCGCTTCTAATTAAAAAATGTTTGGTTAGTTTATGTTAGTCACTTTTAAGTTAGGTTAGCCACTTTGTTTTATGGGGAAGTCGTGGCCTAATGGGAAGTCGTGGGCCTAGGGTGGACAGTCAGACTTACTCATAAGCGTCCCATCGTCAGCGTTAGGTTTACGGGGTTTTCGTCCCAACCCGTGACAGGGTCGATTGGTACGGTGGGGGTTTGATGTACGTGCGCGGTCGTCACCAGGTCCCACCTTCAATACCACGACTGAGGTGCCCTTGAGCAAGACACCGAACCCCAACTGCTCCCCGGCGCCGCAGCATAAATGGCTGCCCACTGCTCCGGGTGTGTGTTCACGGTGTGTGTGTGTGTGTTCACTGCTGTGTGTGTGCACTTTGGATGGGTTAAATGCAGGGCACTAATTCCAAGTATGGGTCACGTCACTTATGTTGTTATGTTAGTCACTATTGATTTAAAATGTTTGGTTAGTTTTATATAGATTGTCAGTCACTTTTAAGTTAGGTTAGAAATTTGGTAACACTATACTTACAGCCTTTATGTCGTAGGGATTATCAAAGGGTTGAGTTAAATCTATAATGCATTATAATTATTCATAATGTGCATTGTAATACATTATATCTTGTCGTAAATCATTATAACCGAATTTAAAATGCGTAGTGTTATAATGTATTAACGGTGATTACAATTATTTATGAGATTGTACAATGCATTATAAGGTGGGGTCAATTACACATGTAAACTAATTAAGTCGGCATAATCAGAAAGACGGCTCCTTTTTATAATGCATTATACATAAAAGCTTTAAGTCTTACCACAATTTTTAATCAAAGTCAATCCTGTGAGTGACAGACATATGTTCTGATACAAGAGTCATCCACACAAATTACACAAATTGCTTTTTCTCTCATGCAAAAATAAAAAGAATCACAAGATTAATCATGATTAATTGTTTCAATGTTATTTTTTTTTTGTTTAAAAGGATTGCAAAACAAAATGAAAATCTGCATAGCACCTGAAGCACACGTGTCCTCTAGTTAAGAGTCTTAGACTGCAGTTACAGCAGAAGGAACAGACAGTAAACGCCCAACTGTTGAACTCGAGACCTGTTACCCCAGACCAGTGCTGTGAATCCAGCAGAGGAACGCGTGGAATGAAGCCTGTTAAAGTTTTACAGCATCAGACCTTTAGCCTCTTCACCCTGAAGTTTTTACTACATTTTTGGAAATGGAAAAGCTTTTTTCTCCCCCTATTTTTCGCTTTTGCTCCCCTCTCTTGCTTCTCTCTCTAGTATCCATATGTTGGCAATCTCCAAAGTCCTCCTTTTTCTCTCTTCCACTTGCTTGTTCCCTCTCTCTCCCACACCTCACTCGATCATTCTGATTTCGATCAACCTCCGATAAAAATAAAAAAAACCTGTTGTATTTAGAATAGGAGGGGTGTTGTGGGAATCTATTGTTATGAGTGGAGTGCAAGTACTCAGTCACCGAAAGCCCAATACGAAACACCAGCAGCCGGTGGAGGAAAATTAGCCCAATCCTTTTGGGCTCTGATATATGGCACACCTCTGGCCTGCCATCCATTGTTTTCAATTACGATTTTAAGCATGGCCTCCTGCATGCCGAGCAATGCTCCCCCTCTGTTTTTTTTTCCCATAACCCCCCTTTCTCTCCCTCTCCGACCAATTACACAGTGGACAGGTGTCGTGTAGCGCTACCAGATTGGCCCACCCGCCTCGGTCTATTTTTCTCGCCGTGCTTCTGGAGCTCTCAGCATAAGCTTCCCGGTGACAGTCACGACAACACACTTTTTTCCCTCTTTCCCCTCTCTGTCGTTGTCATCTGAGTGACTATGAGACATGAGGGTGAGAAGTTCATCATGCAGTCAGTCATGTCTAATGAACGGTTAGACCCGCTTCCAACACCCGTGACAGGGGTTTTGCATGTAATTAGTGAGCGAGAATCGCGAGGTGAATCGAAGTTATTAAAATGCAAGACCTTGCACAGCTTGAAAGCTTTTAAATGTTTCTGTATATACTGTACTTTTTATTCTATTACTCTCGCATGAAATCAAAATTGAGAGTTTTAGTTTGTAGCTTTACGTTTTTCTGTTATTTTTGAAGCCACCTATTATTTTATTTTATTTTATTTTTTGAAAATGAAAAATGATTGTACATTTTATTTTATTTAGGTTTTATAAATTTCAGTGTGCAGAAACAATTACTATTTTCTATTTTTACTCTTTGGATTTATTGTCAATTTGGTTTATTTTATAATTCAGAAAAGAGTTGGGTGGCTTTTAGTTTGTCTGAATCATTTTATTTTATTTGGGGATTTATTTTTATTTTTGAATCGCATTTGTTTTGAATTGATTTTGTCTTTTTTAGATGTCATAATTGTAAATATGTAGAAACTGTTCTTTTTCCGTGTGGTCAGAGCTGCTTATATGCTGTGCTTTTACTGGGTAAAAGTGAAGCAAGAAAAGTGCAAAGTGTCATTTCTTGTGGACACACTACATCTCTCCAGTGTGCATGTTGTAGTTTCAGTTGTGATTCAATGATGATATCAACAGTTAGTGTTAAAAGCAATTTTACAGTTTTTTTGGAGTCACAAATAACAAAATTGAAATTATTTCTAATTTGCATTTAAAAAAGACTTGGAATATTCCCCCAAAACTAGTTTCCTATTGAACTTTTCTCGATTTGCAATCTTGCAGGATGAATTAATAATCTATGCATTTCTTGTTTGCTCTCTTAGTTGACTTAAATCTTTTTTTTTTCTTCAGATAACATAAAGCGCAAGTTGCGGCGGCGACCGATTTGGGGGCGGGGCATCATCAGGAAGAAAAAGACCTATAAAAAGGAGGAAGCGGAGGAAGATGATGAACCGGAAGAGGAGGAGGGAGCAGACGACTCTGCTGCAATGGTGCAAGGTGACGCTTATCTCACCCAGGACGAGTCGTCCTGTGATGCCATGGAGCTCCATCCTGACAAGCAACGACTCCTGGCCAACGGACACATCCTCTCCACGGAGGAGGAGAATTCCTCTGAGCCGATGGCCACTCAGGACTCTCAGGGCGAGAAGGAGCCCATCAAGGCCCCCTCAGAGGAGGCTTCCAGCAGTAAGGAGGCCACAACAGTCCCTGCTTCTCAAGAGTGTGTGAATGGAAATGAATCTATGGACAGCGTGTACAGTGAGGCTCTTGATAAAGAAACCGAGGTAGACTCAATTAATAAAGATGCACTTGAAGCAGAGCATAAGGAGCCTTCTGCCCCAGAATGCAATGCAGAAGAGAATGTGACCGCAGCGGAGGGGACGGCATCTGATGGCGACCATGAAACAGAAGGTATGGCGTGAGAAGACTTCACAAACGCCAAAGTATTAACTAAGCATATATTTTCATACGTTTAAAATGTTAATGCACTGAATTTAGAGACTCAGAACACGGCAATAAACATAATTATATATAATTCTCTCACGTATGTAAGTGTAATTAAATAATTAACTGTCCAAAATAACATTTTAGTCTTACCAGATGTCCATAAACATGCAGAACAGATGAATAATTCCTAGTATTGATAGTAAATTGTACGGTTAATCGCAGTTTGGAGAAAAATGCTCTGTTTTTGGACTTCAAAACACCATCTGTTTGAGAGCGTTTCTCCTGCCGAGAGTTAAATACACCAACAGAAACACCCTGCGGACTCGTCTCTTCATATACGTCTGCTTGTCCTTCACCAGGTGTTTCTGGTGTGATGCGTGTGCAGGTTTGTTTTTTTCCATAGTGTGACTTTGCTTAATTTTAATAGGTTCATCAAACGGGAAGAAAAAGTCAGACGAGTTGGCCGTCGGACTCGTGGAGACTGTGGAACTTCCGCCACCTCCGGCTCTCGTGGTTGACCACCAGCGACTCAAAGTGAGATGAATATTATTATTATTATGAGTCATTCTTAAGAGCTAAAATGTGTTTTAATACTTCAGGAAATTGCAATGATTTTTTTTCCACCTCTGAAACCAAAATCATAACCCACATCAAACTTTGGAAGTTAATGCGTTGGAAATGCGGTTTTCCGGTGTCTGTGATTATCTCCAGTAATTGTTCAGAAGTAACGTACATCCATAAGCACATCCCACAAGCTCTCTGTGCACATTATGTAATGTAATGTACCAATCTCAGAAGGACGGAAATCACTCAAATCAAGTCATTTTGGAAAGAAACTCATCAGTGTGGAGACTGCATCATCATCATCATTAGGCTGTTAAGGCCATTTTTGGAGGGATTCATTCACTCTCATTCATTTCCATTTAATTATTTGCTATCAAGTTCATCAAATTAGGGCGGCAATCATCGATTTTGTTTCTCTTCTTACGAGCACATTTGTGCTTTTGTTCCTCTCTAGATAGCACCAGTGCATCTTTTAACAAATTCATCTTCTTTAAAGTGTGTTTTTAGAAGGGAATACTAGTTTGCATACCATGTACTGCATTTCTACACTGTATACAGCCTATTTATTTATTTATAATGGAATTTATTATTTATTTATTGAGAAGCTTGTAATTGCAATCTCACAATTCTGCTTTTTCCTCACAATTTCCAAATGTTTACAACTTTTTTTTCTCAGATTTGTGTGATATAAACTCACAATTGTGATTTATAAAGTCTAAATTGTGATATAACTCACAATTGTGAGTTACAAAGTCAGAATTGACGTTATACCCAAGTTGCAATTCTGAGAAAAATGTCAGAATTTCAAGATCACTCACAATTGCAGGAAAATAAGAAGCCTTGAGTTTTTATTGCGAGAGTCATAATTGTACAATATAAACTCATACATTTCGAGGGGTAAAAAAATCTGAATTGTGAAATACAATTCAGTTACTTTTATGTATTTTATTATGAATTTTATATCTCTATTACGGTAAAAGATTTATATTATTAAGATTATTTAGGATGTATAAACAGTATATTATATGGACATTATATTTTTAAGCTATCTTCTTAATATATGTTTTATATATTTTTAATTTCGTTATCAATACAGTCTTATTGCAAATCTTTATCATACAGATGCGTTAGTTTGATGAATTTAGTGAGTGTATTTAATTATCCAATGGAGAAATAATGCAATACTCAAACCAAATATAATTGGTTTATTTTGCTCCAAGTTTAAATTTTTCCATTCCAATCAAATAATGCTATAATTATTTATGAAAAAACAGTAATATGTCATTTAAAATCCATTTAAAAATGGAAGATCGAGTCACGTTGCTTTTGGATATGGTACTCACTTGCCAATTGCTTGTGATATGTAGTATGCATTTTTGCAATGTAGTTATGTAACCACAAACAAAGATTTTTAACTTCAACAACCGGTGAGTGCTTGTCGTCGTATTTGCAGTGAATGGAATCACGGCTTTGAGGATAAAAAAACAAACAGTACCGGCCCCTATCTCTCAAATGACCATTGACCACTCCTAATTAGATTGAGATATAGTGGTCCAAAGGTCCCTTTGATGAGGATGGGTGGTGGTACTATTCATTATAAATCTGCGATCCGCCGTAAAGCAAGAAGACGCGTCATCTCTGCTGAAAAAAGAAACCGCGCACGCACTCAGACTCACCGCGCTCAGGACAGTTCAGACGTTGCAGTACATCAGAGGTAAAAAACAATATAAATACTGTTCAGTTTCTTGCACAGACCGATCGTTTCGCGTCTTTACACATCAATGTATCGTCACGAGCCGCAGGGTTTAATTTGGTTTTGTTTGTGTATGTTTTTTTATACTCTCAAAGCCGTGATTCACATTCACTTCCATTATAAGACTGACAGACTGCAACGGTTTGAGTTAAATATCTTCGTTTGTGTTCTACTGAAGAATTAAAGTCACCTACATCTTGGATGCCCTTGGGATAAGCAGATAAACATCCATTTTCATTTTTTTGGGTGAACTATCCCTTTAATATGCTGCACATCCTGTTTGCTAACTAGCAAGTGAAATATGTGTGAGACTTACACTTTCAACACGGAAAATGGCAGGCGTGCTGAGTTTTCTTCTCACCAGCACCAGCGTGCCAACTGTAGTGCTCAGACTGGTGACCGGAGCATCTGAAGAAGAGACGTCCCAGTCGACTCTATCGCATGACGGCACGCGACACACCCCACCGCCACATCATCTATCACACCATCACACTGAAATGATTGCGAGTCCCCCCCCCCCCCCCCCCGAGGACTCTCCGGGGGCCCGCTGGTGGGCTGGGCTGTGCGAAGCGATGGGGGGCGAAGGCCCGGAAGCACATGTGGCACTAATCCGCCGGCTTATTTGTTCATTTACCCAGAAAAGAATGATATCTTTAAGAAACAGATCGTGAAGTGACGGATGCTGTGAATAATTGCTTTTTCATCCCTGGCTTATGGAACAAATTGAATTGCCGTTGAAGTGGGGTGAGAGTTGCCGTTTAAGCAGGTATCTCGTGTTTGGGGTGGCAAAATGCCTGACACATATTAGGAATGAAAAGTGGGCTGTTTTCCTGTGCTTCATTCATATTCATTGACTGGAGATGCGCTCATTACTATTGACATTTTTGCAGCGCAGCATGGCCCTCAAATAGGTTTGGAATTAAAGGGCCGTCACAGGAAACTATGAGCTTCGTCTTGCCTTGGTGTTTTTTTTTTTTTTTGCGTTGTAAGACGCCAGCATCACATAATGTGTCAGTGTGTGGATGCATAATAATGCTGAATTTAAAGTCCACAGAACAGCGAAAAAACCACAGAAGTTGAGCCTGGAGATTTGGAAGGGTTGTCTCCTCCCTGGATCTTTAATGTGATTATGGCCATTTGGCTCCATCGCTCAACTAGAAGACTTGCTTGTCTAAATCTGTCTTTGCCTTGGACACAGCAGAAGGTTTTACATGTAATGTTTTCTTAAAAGCATGCTTATTACAGCATGTCAAGCTGCATGTCTGCTGTTCTCATGACCAAAGAGATTGGTCCGTTTTCAGTCTGACATGTTCCCTGTTCGTTTTTCTAGCTGGGTGAATCTCAGGAAACCTGTCAAGAACGTGTCTAGTGCACATTTCACCACAACATCAAACAAAAGGAAATAAGAAGTTATAATATACATCAAGAAAATGAAGCCTATTTATTGGATGGTTTTGTATTGTGATATTAATTTATTGTTATTATTTAAATGTATTTTTTTTTGTATTTTATTCTAATATTAAACCTTTTTAGGGGGGAAAGCAATGTATTATGTGGTGTATACTATATTAGCTCCTTTATAAGGCTTTTAATTTTGGGGTGAAATGTGATGTTTTTGACATGCACCCAGTTAATTTATGTATTATTTTTATTTTTATTGAGTTTTTTATGGTTTCCTTAATTTTAATAAGGTTTATTGTATTGTATTTATTTATTGCATTTATGATTTTAGTTTAGGCGTTTATGACTTATTTGTAGGGAATATGGGACACTAAATAAATAAATAAAAGTACATTATATAATAAATAACACATGATTTTATAGATAGATTGATTGATAGTACGATGCAAAGTATATTTATTTTATAATTCTATAATATATTTAATGTATAATATTTGTTTTGTCTTTTGGTTTTATGGTGAAAAAGTTCATTTTCATGAGATTTACCCGGCTTCAGATGCGTGTTTAAATTGCATGCAAATTGACTAAATGAACTTCGTGTTGTCAATATAATTAAGTTAAATTTGATAATTGTGCCCATTTATATTTTCCTGATTTCAGCAGTTAATTCTTCAGAGAGCTTTTTCAGTCAGTTTTTACTTCTGCTCTCTCAGCAACACCGAATGTTTAAGTGTGAAGAGAGCTAAAATAAATTAGCTCTTGACTGAACTGTTGGAAAACACATGCCAGAAAATAGATTTTGCCAGCTTGCAACACATACTTTGCTATGGTACAGTGCTAGCCAAACATAAATGCGTGCTATGCTAGGATACCGTTCGCCTAAACTTAAACGTGCTTGTGCATGTGTTTGATATATTTGGCCAAACTTACCAAGCTGAGAATTACACCTGATCCAGACGGTTGAAAAGGTGTTTATAGAACATCTGTCTTGGTATGTGAGAAATTATGCTAGCCATCTTTATTTAGACATGATGACGACAAGGCATTACACCATTTATGTGCTATTGAGCTGTAGTGGGTCCATTGTTTCTGTTGTTTTGGTACACAAAATAGATGCACGACCATTACAAAGCAACCAAATGAAAATTTCACGCCAGTTTGACGATATCTCTGCTTTACTTCTGCTGTCACTGGAAATGACAACAGGAGAGGCAAACATGTAATTGGTTCTGATTGGCCGAACCCTAACCCTCGTTTTAGAACGAGTTAGAGATTTGACATTTTGGACAGCACATCAGACTGTGTAAGACATTACTATATTTGGCAGTTCAAACCTTAAGTCTGTCTTTTTAAACTTTTTTTCTTTTTTAGTAGCTAGTACTGGGCTAAATTTGTTTGATATGTGTCACATTTAGCCCAGAGGCAATTATGTAGAACGTGTCAGTTGTTCAAGCATCGGATGATGCAAAGACTTCAGCAGCACAGACTCTTAACCCTGTAAAACATGGTATATTAAATAATAATCAGAAAAATATATATATTTTTTCAAATGGAACAGTTTGCTGCACTTTTAGACAAATTCATTTTACAAAAAAAAAAAAAAGTTTGCATGTGTTTCAAGGCTTCAATGGTTCATACACTGATATACAGTAGTTGAAATATTGAGCTCAGACTTATCTGTATTATTTATATGCTCAAAATGAGCAAAAATACCAAATTTTTGGTGCAGTTGCTGATATTTGCATGGCTGAAAAGTAAGATGAAATTCTGATAGCTTAAAAATGTAAGTCGTTAAGATTTGTAACAGACTGCTTACATAAAATGCATATAAATATCAGTTGTCATTTTATATCTCCAAATATATATATATATATATTTTTGTATATATATATATATATATATTAGGCTTGCTGCGATAGACGGTGCTGATGGTGATACTGGTGTTAAGCCGCAACACCGTTTACGTCACTTGCCCACCGCGTCACCGACCCCCACCGTCGTTTTGATTTTTTCTAGAAATAAAAATAATTTAGTTCAGTAAAAAAACAGACACTACAATTAAAAACTGAAAGCGGCTCCTTCAATGCCGAACGACAGTCGCATCACAGATCTGATTTCATTTCTCCAGTGAGGAGAGTGCACGAGTCGAGCTGACTGACAAGAAGAGTGAGTTGAGAAAGACAAGACGATCGCGGATTTAGTTTCGAAACGAGATGCAAAAGCACCTGTTTGGCAGTATTTTTGGATTTTGAAAAGCCTGTTGACTTTTTGCCATTTATCTAAGGTGATTTTGAAGTTTTTTAAAACATTTGTTTCTTATTTAATTGATTCCACAGTGTTTGCTGATTTTTACTTTAAACTTGTTTGTCATTTTATTTATTTTATTTGACATTCGTTTTGCTAATGAACGTTCTACGTTTCGTATTTATTTGGTTATATATTATACATGTTTACTTATTTCCAGTTTTGTATACCTATTAAACTTTATGCAAGTTATTTGTTATTTTATGTTAGGCATAGCTTGCCCTATAGCATGGTGTATTTTTATTTGCTTTGTTAATAAAAGTTCTATGTTTTATATATAGGCTAAAGTGAGTTTGACGTTGTATTTTGTGGTTGCATTCAAGCAATTGACGCCGAATCTATTTAAAAGCGAAGGAAAGCGAGGAAAAGAGGGAAAATTCAAACGAACTAAAAATGAACTTTACTCCGAATTGCCGCTATTTGAAAGTTAAAGTAAAATGGGCATGCCGCTTTTACAAACTATTTAAACGCGAAGGAAAGCTAGGAAAAGAGGGAACGACCCCGCCCCCACAGTGATACCGGTATTACCGCTGTTGTCACACGTCGATTAACCGGTGGGAAAATTTCCTCACCGTCACAACCCTACAGTATATATATATATGTAAGATGGTATTTAAATGCTTAATTTTATTATTAAATCTCTAGTTTTAATTGTGGGGGCAACCATATAATGCAATGTATAAAATGTATATAGCACAGTGATAACAAACAATCATGAACAAATAGAGGTTCTTCAAAAGATTCCTCAAAAGCCTATATGATGTATAATAGTTGATACATTTTAACATTTAAAAAAAAAAAAAGATACATGAATAATCAAGTAAATCTCCAAAAGTCGCTTATGTGTGTGGTTATACGGAAATATCACTAACAATATTATTCTTATCTTTACTGACTAATCAAATATTTAACCCCCCCCACCCCGCCAAAAAAAAAGACTTGTAAACCACGACCTTAAGGTGGGCATTTTTACAATTATACTAAAAGATCTTTTGCTTGCTAAAAAGTATAAACAATCAATTAGAGGACATAAGAAGGCTTGTGGATGTTTGTGTAAAACATGCTTTTCAGCAAAGTTTTAATCATGTTGATAATTTAGAGGCCTTAGAAATTTGAGTATCAAACATGATAGAGTAGGTTTTATAGGGTTAACGCAACACAAATGTTTTAGTCCTTGGCTTTTAACCTGTGTTCATTGTTGTTTTTTGTTTTGTTTTTTTATTATTCTTACTTTAGTTGGCAATGTGCATTTTGGTCATTAGAACATTAGAACCAGCGGTGCCATTTTTTAGTCCACACGGCTTTAGTGGTCCATTCAGTCTGTTTCTAACACAAAGCTTTCTTACACTGTAGCTTCAGAGGACAGGAATATATTGCATGGGTTGTTTGGACTACTTTTATGGTGCTTTTTTTTTTGTGCTTTTCATTTCTGTGTGAACTATTCTTTTAATATTTTGCTCTAAAGTCTGCTTTTCTTTAGGAATAAATGAAAAATCTTTTCCATCGCAGTGTGAAATAGTAATATTACCCAGTGCTGCACAATGGAGCCTTATGTGTCTCAAATTGATCTCAAAGGTTTAATTTTACACAGTTCATCCTCTGGATCTTCCACAGCGGTTGCATCACTTCTTCCGCTTCTTTAACTTGACCATTTCAGCTTTCAGTTTGTCTTAATAGAATGTATTATACATGTTCTGCAGTTGGAGCACATGAGAGATTTGTATTAAAATTAAAAACAGGCAAGTGCGCTTCTCTTTCTCTGAACATGTCTACCTTAATCATAGCCTGTCTGATTCTGGCTTGCAAAATCTGAATCTAGCTCAGAAAATCAGACTAAATTATTTAACAGTATTTATTATATAACATTATTTATAACTTAATATAGCCTCAGTTTTAAGAATAGTATTGGTTTTATTTAATGATTTTTAAAACTGGTAAACTATACAGGTGTTTGTGTTTGTGTGTGTGTGTGTGTGTGTGTGTGTGTGTGTGTGTGTGTGTGTGTGTGTGTGCATAATAATTTAATTTATTTGAATTACATCAGCTTTAAAAGCATTGTGTTCAGTGTTCATAAAACCAATAGTACATACAGTATATTAAGTATTTTATTGTATAAAAGTAAAAACTATTTTTTTCCCCTTTGTGGCATAACTTTTCGGCCTTTTGTTTTTTTTAAGCAAAGAAGTTTTGAGAATCTACTTTTACTGCAACATGTCAATCTGTCTTGACCTTTCAGTTTCAGTTTCCTTTGCTCTTTATTTTTTTTATTTAGTTTTTATATTGCAAAATATTTATAACTTGCTGACCTTTGTGTATCTGTGTAGGCTGGTAAAACGATGGTTCATCCAGCAGTTACTGTAATATTTGTACTTTTAAAAAACAGTTTTAATATGGATATATCTCTGGATGTTATTAGTATGTAGGGCAACCTGGAAATTTCTTGAATACTTTATGGAATAAAATGTTTTTTAGTCTTTAAATTGCTGTGAAAATGTAAATCTTCCCGTTATTTGCATGGCTTGTTTTCCGTATCACACCATCTGTGGGATTGATGTCGGGGCCGGTCAGGTTATTACAAAACAAGTCTTCTAGCGAAAGTCAAATGGACTGTGTGAACAAGTCTTTTAAAGCTAGGATTACGTTCTATTCAGGGTTGATGGAGGGAATCTGCCATCCATGACCGTTCTCCCACAGTCAGTGACACGGAGACAAAGCAACGACCCAGAGAAACGGCAAGCTCCACACCTAATCCCTGTAATTGACGCCTCAGTCAAGTGTGATATTTACTAATTATTTAGCATTTTCTCCCCTGTCATTCATAACATGTTTTCTGGCAGTTTTAAGAGTTTTTGATCAAAATACTAAATAAATATGTATTAAAGAATTCATATTGCAATGAATTCAAAATATAAATTCAAAAGTAAGTTCAAATTATTAATTTTATGTAATATGCAATATTTTATATATAGCATATTTAGTCAGAAATGTAATGGTACAAGATGCTGACAAATCTTGCTAATCTGCTACTACTTACTAAGTAACAATTTTTACCACACTTTATGCATTAATAATGTAATGGTGAAAAAAATGATGAAACACTAACTTATGATAGCTAAGGACACAATTGCATGAATATTTATACTACATTATTTACTTTATGGACTAATAATGCGTTTAATAATGTATTGATGAAAATTAGTGAAACGCAATATCTTATGATAGCTAAGGACCAGTGTTAATTTCGTTGACGAATAATTTATCAACAACATTTTTTTTTCACCGACGACAGCGAGACTATAACGAAATAAAACTCTTTTTGAATGACAAAAACTATGACGAAAATGTATTGACATTTTCGACAACGAATAAAAACGAGACGAAAATGTTAGGGAGGGTCTCACAGCACACAAGGACTCTTGCGTCGCATGAACGGAGAATTACACACAAAATTGTCGAATTGTCCGTTTTGACGAGTATTCACGTAAACACAGTTGATTACGTCTTAAGTGAACGTAAACAGTAGGGAGAACGTGTATCAGTACATTGCATCCATTGCAGCTGTGCATTCGGTTTTAAAGGGACAGCAGCCTAATTTAGTTGCTATTGTCCGAGTCATTGATGTTAATCAAGCAACAACAGAAAGACAGAAAATCACTCACTGCTCTTGACGGAAAAATTTTAGTAGCCCTAAAGATTAATCTAAATTTATTTATAGAAATAAATGTCTGCTTGAAAGAATGAAGAATATGGTAAACAAGTTACTATAAAGAATGCATGCTTTATGCTATAACATAAAGGCATGTTGTGTGTCACCGCAGTTAAATCAGTATCTATCATGATAAAACCTTAATATCAAACCTATATAATGAGTTTGGAAATTTTAGAGAAATGCTTAATAAATGCATTACACCGTAATTAAACCCATTCGATTTTAGCTGACTAAATTTACTGTAGATTTAGTCAACTAAAATCGTATGATATTTAGTCGACTAAAACTAGACTAAAACTAAAAACAATTCATATGACTAAAATATGACTAAAACTAAATAGCATTTTAGTCAAAAGACTATGACTAAAACTAAATCAAAATTTGCTGTCAAAATGAACACTGCTAAGGACACAATTGCAGGAAAAAAATTTCTGCACTATTGACTCAATTTTAAAAGTTTTGAGTTTGGAACTGACACTTCTGTCCATTTCAGCCAATTATTAGGGATGCACCGAAATGAAAATTCTTGTCCAAAGCCAAAACTGAACAAAATTAAACACTGGGTCGAAGGCCGAATACTGAACAGGTTTTTTCGCATTTTTTCTCACCACTGCCAATGTGCTTTTTACCATTTTGTCTTGCGTTTCAAAGAGAAGATCAATTACAAAACAACAATTTAAGAGTATTTATTTAACACTGAACATTTTTTAACATTCCTGCAGACATTATACCAACAAAGCACAATTTAACTTAAAATGAATAAGTTAGAAGAAGAATATTTTTGAGACCCCCTTCTTGAATCAGGCATGTATTTTTTTTACTGTACAAAAATGCAGCCTTGCTGAGCAGAAGCGACTTTTTTTAAAAATTAGAAAATATTACCGATCCCAATTTGAACACTGTGTGAATGCTATAATAAATGTATTAATAGAGCTGTTGTAATTATTATTATCATTATTATTGTCTTTCTTTTTTTTTCTCTACGTTGGTTTTATTTGATCACTTCACGTCATTGTTCGTTACAATTTATTCGAACACCGAAAGAGCTTTTTTTCTATTGTCAGCCGAATAATTTTGGTTACCGAACATTCAGTGGATCCCTACCAATTATACATGATTATCTAACTAATAAAGTCACTATCATCTGTATATTACCAACCTTAGTTGTTTCTTTGTTGTGCTCTTCAGTATACTGACATTTACCTTCAATGTCCTCCAGTGGTTTTTAATGAACACGTTTGGTTGTTTTCATTGGTTCAGGGGCTGCCATCGTGCTGCAATGATAGGGTTTCAAACCTGTCCGCAGGGGATGTGTTTTCTCATTAAATGTCTCCCAAAAACCAAACCCTAGTCCTCAATTACTGCCGTTCATTGTTAATCTGGGCACACTCCTTGTGCTTTGTTCTTTCTGGCTCCAACCTTATCAGAAAGCAGCACTGTTTATGTTGACTCAGACCAGTGCAGTCCGAGTAATAACTTGTCCCAGCGCGACTTGATGAGCTCACGATTGGCCGGCGGATCGTTGTGATGAACATGTCAATTGAAAAGCCACTGTGAAGTCTGAGGCATTTTAATTAAACCCAGCGCAAACAGTAAATACTCGCATTCTGGAGCTGCGCATGAAATGAAGGTAATTATGATGTGGCTTAATTAGCTGTCGCCGTGATCTTAATTGCTTTTGAAGATGGCTGACCTCCCTTCATGGGTGTACGTGTTGGGAGCTCAGTGTTGTCACAGTTGTTTCGTTTGCAGGTGTGCGTCTGTTCAAACTGTCTTCTGGAGGTTACCCTCTCGGTTAATGTTCATTTATTTTTCCACTTATTTTCTGTGTGTGCACTCTCAGTTCTCATGTGTATATTTAACACGGCAACAGGTCTATTGTCTGTTCTGAATCTTTTCCATTTCTCTTGAAAATGGCAGTAGTGCAGTGTTACGGTCATTTCAAACATTTCCATAACTCTTTTCAATCGATTAAGGTCCTGAAAGTGGAGCGAATATGTATAGTAGGGCTGTTGATAGTTTTTTTTTTTTTTTTTTTTTTTCAGCCTTGAAGAGAAACCCCCCCCACCCCTAGTAAGAATAAACCTCACAGCCACTGTAGTCAAATGGATTAAAAATGTAAGAGGTAAAATTCTATAATGCAATTTACTACTTGTTTTTCACTGAATGCTATATATAGATATATATATATATATATATATATTTTTTTTTTTTTTTCCTATCATATAGTTAAAATAGATATCATTTAGATATCATATAGATATTTCATATTTAAAAAGGGTTTTCTCGTATCTTCTAACGTAAAGTATATAATTTTGGAAAATTATATCTTTTTATAGTAAATATAATTTAATTCTAAATTATTTTCCAAGCCAGGAATTGCTATTTTGGTGTTTATAAAATGACTATTAATGGTCCAGTAATCACAAACTAATTTGTTAGTGGAAAATCAGAATTAAAACATTTACAAATGCTTTTGTGTTATCCATTCAGACATTTTAATGTAATTTTACACACCTAAAGGGTCTGGAAATAATTGAAATGATAGTATTTTCTGGAGAACCGGATTAAGCATGGTTTTGTTCTTAGGAGGCCGAGTTGTTTGCTGTGATGAGCTGGATTTGGCACCTGTGAGTTTCCCTCCACACGGCATTAGCTGTCAGCTCTCATCTCCTTCACTGCGTGTTTGTAGCGCGGTCTCTGGAAACTAAAACAATGTCATTTAAACTTCAACTTCAAATTAAGCCTCTTCAAGACTGTTCCAGACGCCACAGTCATTTTCCAGCAGCGCAGCAAACCGCAGGACGCACGCTCATCAGCGGCTTTAATGCTTGGCTGAAATGTTATTTGTTAGCAGGTGCAGGTCAAACTTCACCACGAAAATCAGAACGAGAGACGGACTCTGCTGCTCGTATGTCAGCGTGAACCTTACAAAAATGCTTGATGCGTGTGTATTTGAGAATTATATGTGATTCATTCATTACCTCACTTCCAGATGCCTGCTTTAGAGCCAGATCTTACTTGAACAAAAATGACTTATTCAAGTGTAAGAGCTTTTCTCTCCAAAAAAGAAACCCGTTATGTGAGTGCCATTATTCCTGCCATTAACAAATCAAATACTAAGCACCGAGCTAAGAATATCACTTCTGCATTGGCAAATCTGGCAGTATGTTTCAAATCTAACCGTACCTTTATACAGTATGCTTCCTTTGTAAGGAGTAGTTCATCCAAAAATCAAAGTGGTTATTATTTACTCATCTTCATATTGTTCCAAACTCGTGGAGCTCAACAGACAACATTCTAAAGACTTGATGTGGTTTTCCATGCAGTTACAATGAAGTTTTCAAGCGAAAACAGACACAAAAGCACTATTAAAGTTGTTCATAAACAACTTCTGTAGCTTTGTGTGAGAAGCAGATTAAAAATTAAGTTGTTTTCCACTGATCATTTTTGTTGTTAGCTGCTGCGAAGGGATGGATTCAGTGAGTTGAACTAAAGAACCAGATCAGTCCCGATTCAAATGAATCACTGGTTTTATGAACCTAATCTATTCAAAAGGTTCTTTCATGAACTTCTCTTATAAACTCATTTGAGTCTTTTCCCCACACAAAGCTGTCATATGACTTCAGATGATTTGAAATAAGCTCATGAGTCATATAAACTTCTTTCATAATGATTTTGTTGTTTTTGAGGTTTGAAAGCTTCACTCTATGTTCATTGTAATTGGCTGGAAAAGAGCTTTAAAAACAGTCATCAAAATTTCCGCCACACACGTTCGGAATGACATCAAGTAAATGATGACGGAAATGTCTAATCATGTTTTATTTTCCTGTGTTTCAGGCTCTGTTGGAGAAGGTGGTTGTGAAAAGTGACGGCTTCAGTGTGGATCATCTGGAGAGAGTTTACTCAGTGCTCAGCCAGTGTATTTACCAGCACCGCAGAGACTACGACAAGACCCGTCTGATAGCGGTTGAGTGACACACACACACACACACATATCAATATGATGACTTCATGGCCCTGGTTTCCTAAGATCTCATATAAAGGGTACTATTTTCTTAATCAAATTTTTGTTTCATGGGTGTATTGCAAGTGATTTACCCACACAAGCATATAAATTGTAAATACACATAGTTTAGAGAGGGTTGTGTGCGGTAATTGTACCACATGTTAACAGGTGACTAGGGCTGTGCGATATGTACAAAAAAAACTATTGCGATTTCTTTGATCAATTTTGCGATTTCGGTTTTAATCACGATTTTGACACACACAGTCATGTATGCTTTACAGTCATAAATGCATTCAGTGTGAATTTGAAACATATTTCCAAAAGAAAACCAATTAGAGCTTTATCAAAAAGCTGTAACATGTCTCTAGAACAGACATAAGGCAAAATAATCACTAAGTAAAGGTGTAACAAAATGTCTCTAGAATAGACGTATGGCAGAAAAAAAATCCTGTGTCCAGGGATTTTTTTTTGCCATGCATTGGTCATAGAGCTCTTTGTGACTTCACCTCAGATGTTGAACTAGATTTGTTGCGCCAAGTTCACACGTACTCCATCTGCAGTTAGTATACAGTATGTGTATGAGGTGCAGAAGCAGCACAGACTCATTTTGCTTTCGCACAGGACGCGTTTGCAATCCGCTCCTGATCCGCGGCTGTTTACCACAAACACAACATTTATCCATTATTTTGATTTCAAATCCAAACGTTGTTTCTGAAAATGCTTTTTCAGCATTGTGATTCTCTTTTATCACAGTACAGTAATACAATCTTTCATAGACATATTCACGTTTAAACTCAATAAATATAACTGTTTTACTACCACCACGAGTGCCATCTATTATTGCCTGGTTTATCTAAAAGTGCACTTTTCCTTGTTTTAAATCTAGCCAAAGAGCCATGTTGACTGTGAAACAGTAGGCCTAGACTTTAATTATATGCATTTATGGTGTAATTACTAAATTTCTGTGTCAATCCCTGTAAATTTTACCACAATAATGCGCTTCACTTTAATGCAGCGCGTGCCGCACGCAAAATCACTCCTGCGGAAACTATCGCAGCAGGCGCTGCAGACCCAACCGCTTCCTGAAGCGCACTGCCGGCACCGCATCGCGTGCATGTGACGCTCTGATCCTTTAACATGGCTGGACAAATACGCACCACAGACGTAGTTGTGAACCTGTCGTTTAACGTTTTGTATCCCGCCCGGTCCTGTTCGTTCTCGTGCTCCAGTTAGGCGCACTGCATTCTGATTGATTCTGATAGCTTACTGCGGGAGGTCTGGGGCGCGGAAAATCATGCTGTAAAGCGATTTAGAAATCGCGCACGCTCAAACCGTGATTTTTATGACGATTTCGATTAATCGCATAGCCCTACAGGTGACCCACTTTCACTAAACAATATTTTATTACCCTTATTTGTTTGATTTGATATACAATCCAATACTACATTAAATTGTATTTAGTGTGCTAATGTCAAACATGTAAATCCATCTGTTTTATTCTATTTTTAGGGTTAGGGTTTAATATTTCTATAGTATGTTTAAATTTATGTATATTTTTGATATACTTTTATGCTATAATTTAATTAATTTTTCCTATGTTCTTTTTAAAAACTTACTACATTAGTTTTATTTATTTTATTAGATTTATTTTATTTAAGATACAATCCCAAACCTTATTTTATTTTTTATATAGCTTAATTTAATTGTATTATTATTAGTAGTAGTAGTAGTAGGTATTTACTTTTTAATATTTCTAAAGCATGTTTATTTTATTTTCCTGAAGGAAAGCCAGTTATAAACTCTGGATTAGGCTATAAATATACTGTTTTAGTACCTCTGTATGTTTTATCTCCAATTATTTGTTGTAATAAATGCTGAGCCAGTAGAATACTACATTAAAACGATCCTATTATTAACTAGTAGCTCTATACTGACTAATGACTCGTAATATTCAGTTCAGTCATGTGTCGTGTGTGTTACAGCAGCTCAGAGGAGATGGATACACAGTGACTGAACACGGCACACTGAACAGCTGCTGTGTGTTTAAATTACGCCGGCGCACCGATGGTGGAGAGCTCTCGCACGGCCTCCTGGGAAATTATGTGCGCTGTTCTCAAATACAATAGTAATGGAAGCTGCCCAGCAGAAACAGATTAGAATTGCTCTAAGGAATTATGGCCGGCATGACTGAAAGGCTAATTTGCATGTTGTGTACCAATTCCTCTTTGAGAGGACCCTAATGGAGTCGTATTTATTAATTTCAGGATGATTGTATCTTTATCGTATCTTTTTCTATTGTATGTGTTTAGATTTTAATCCGCTGGTCTCCGTCAGATCGTTGGATTGTTTGCAGCCTGTGGACTTGAGCTGAGATCCACAGAGGATAGCGGAAATTGAACATGATTTTGTTAATTATTTGCACATTGTACTGTGCCGAAAGAGTTTAATTGTTAGTTACACTTTGACCTGAATAAGAATTACTATGTCAGATAAAGAGAGTCGTATTAAATCCTTGTATGTTTTGAAAGAACGGAAAGCAGAGTCCTAACTAGATGCAATGTGATAAAGTCAGTTTCTTGGTTACTGTTTTTGTCATGTTGCACAGGGTAGCTCCGCCCACAGAGGAATCTCATTGGTCTAAAATTCCTCTTTACAGATTCATCCAAAAATGAAACTTCTGTCATTATTTACTCACCCTCATGTCTATCAAAACCTGATGTTCTCACTGCTCTTTATAAAAGACTACGGCTGTCAAGCAAGTTTTAATGAATTATATCAATACAGTTACTTTATGAATACAAATAATATGGACTACATTTAAGATGCTTTTTTTGTACTCAACAAATCTTGTTCGCTATTTACTTTAAAGCAGCTCAGACACTGCTAGATGTCTCCTTTTGTGTTTCATGCATGAAAGAAATCATACAAGTTTTGAAAAACATGAGGGTTAATAAATGAACAATTTACATATTAGGGGGAACTGTCCCTTTAAATACTAATTATTTTTGGATTTTGTCACTATGTGGAAGAAAATATCATTTTATGTTGGAAACATGTCATCGTTAGGACATGGTGTAAAAATAGACCAGAAACTTCTTTCCAAACCAAAATCCGATAGCTGATCGCCTTTGATTTAGTTTCTTTTTATATGAAATGACTTTGTCCTCCAACCTACATTTGACTGCTTCATGTTCTGTCATGATGATTTGAATTAATCATGACATTTCTAGCATACCCATTTACCCATCTTGCCATGGAGCTGAGGGGGGAAAAAATCCATTACATTAAGGTAAAAAAAAAAAAAAAAACCCACACACACACACATTCTAAATATTAGTTATATATATATAATATATATTTGGGATGCACAATATTAATACTTACAGATAATCGGACCTGCCGATAATGGCTTTAAATGTAAATATCAGCATCGGCCTTATATGAAAAATTATGCTGATATGTCTTGCCGATAAGAGGAATATATTAACTCGCATGTGCTCAGGGTGTGCTAGCGATTAGATCACGTCAACAGTGTGGCTCATTCATGAAACAAAGAATGCACTTACAGAATTATGCGTTCGGTATGTGATAGAGTAAACTGTAATAGCATGTGCAGCGGCAGCCTCCCCCGGGTCCTAATGCCCGTTTGGTAAGGAGTTTTAATCTGTAGGGGGTGCTGTTGGCCTACTTCCAATTCAATTAAAATTAAAATAGCCTACACAAATAACATTTAGACTGTTTCATTAGGATTATTGGTTTTGAGTTAAAGGGTCAAAGCTAAGCTTACATGAAAAAAATCACAACTGACCCTGTGTAAATTAAATAATTGGTATTTCTACTGATTTATTATTATGTGTAATAGTTTTTTTTTTAAACAATCATAACTCTCAAATGATTTTCTTAATTTTCAACTCATTTTTGCTTTAGACCATCTACAAATGTTAAATCTTAAAATAAAATGTTAGGGTTAACTGCATCTTTCTGGGGGTCAAATAAAATGATTGATAATAGTTTTAATATTTATATTATTTCAAAAGTTTCAATTACTGCAAAATACCTTCTTTTTTTATTTAATTCTAACAAATAAGTTCTTTTTAAAAACTAACCAAAATTAAAAATAGTTTGTTTTTAATTTCTGCACAGGAGAGACTTGGTGTTGTTCCAAACAAAACTAAATATATCGGTATCGGCCAAAATGAGTTGAAAAATATCGGCATATCGGCAAAAAATCCAATACCGTGCATAACATTTGTAATAAAACATTTCTATTTCAAAATAGTTCTGTCTTTTGAATTTTCTATATCAAAAAATCACAGACATGCGTCAGGGTTCCCACAAAAATATAACGTTTTCAACATTGATAAGAAAATTTGAATGATTTCTGAAGGATCATGTGACACTCAAAACTGGAGTAATGGCTGCCGAGCTTTTTAACCTATTAAAATAGAAAACAATTGCTTGTTTTTACTTTAGTTTTGATTGAATAAATGCAGCCTTAGTGATCATAAGATCTTATTGACCCAAACTTTTGAACTGTAGTGTATTATTTAAGATGAAAATCCAATCTAATCCAAATAATGACCTTCAAAACTTTGTTTGAAGTTCTTCAAAAATATCCATTGAATATTAAGACAAATGTATAAAATAACTAATGTGATAACGTTTGATTGCATCCACATTTAACAAAATATGCAATTAACAATGCTGCTTTCTGTCTTTTGATTTGCAGGCGATGGAAAGGCAAGTTGAACATTTCGAAACATTCCTGTGATGAATAGAGGGCTTTCAGAGAGAAACTTGATCGGCGACTCTTTTGATACAAGAGGGGGAGAGACTGATGTTCTGAGCCAAGTCCTTAATGTGGAGCAGGTCTGGACGCATCGGTCTCAAATAACAGCAGGAAGGGGGGGAAAAAAAAGGTGCAGACATTAGAAACAAAGGCTTACAAAGGCGACCTTGGTGCTATCATCTCAGGTACCTAAAACAGAACTAGTCTTCGGAACCAAACACAAAAACTCCTGGAGGTTTCCTTTTTATTCGTTTCGTTTTTTGTAAACTCACATACATGCCAATTGCCGACGATCGTTCTTGGTGCTATTGGGTGCTATTGTTTTTTTCTTTTTTTTGTCGTCTGCTGCTCCTTGTTCTCATAGATAAGCAAACAAAACCCAAACAAACAGTACAAAATAAAAGATTGTGTGATGTCACAAAGCAACCTCAGCCTCCGTCTACTGGAAGCAAACACACACACATACACACAGATTCTCACCAGCAGTGGCAAACGGTGTGATGCCCTACAGCGCGAGTCAGCTGGTCATTTACTGTGGAAATAAACTACATCGCCCTCTTTCTACATCCACCCTGATGTCACCCCTTGTCACCATTGGGATTATCAACACTTTTTAGCCACATAGAGATACTCTTGCTGGAAAAAAACAACACGAGTTTGTAGGGACGTCTAGAGTTGTTTTCTACTTGGTGTTAATTGTAAGACTTGCAAGGCCTCTGTGTTGTAAACCAACTTTTCCTTGTGACAAATGAGACTGCGTTCTCCTTATTTAGACTATAATGTTTGCAGAAAACCAACGAAAAACAGACAGACTTTAGG
Source organism: Sinocyclocheilus anophthalmus (assembly GCA_018155175.1). Lineage (NCBI taxonomy): Eukaryota > Metazoa > Chordata > Actinopteri > Cypriniformes > Cyprinidae > Sinocyclocheilus > Sinocyclocheilus anophthalmus. The sequence goes on along the minus strand of JADLZN010005524.1, from coordinate 77,584 downwards.
AGAGGAATGGTATTATTTTAGACCCGTCGCATATTTAGTTTTTTGGCTTTTTTTCTGGTTTAACTGGATTTACGAGTAGATATCTGGAGATTGCACTGCCTGGCATGTGCCTTGACCTTTGAAATAGGCTAAAAACATAACTGAATATTGACTATCAATATTTATGGACGAGCCACAGGGCTACAAACCGATAAAAATATGTGGTGTATGTTGTTGTTAACTGTTTGCCAATCTCTTCTCGAGTCACCGAGCAACAATCTTCATGGTTTGTGAGTCAGGTTGCTCCATCATACACTGCGGCTTTCTTTTGCCATCCATTTTTATTGTAACATAACATATTTGGAGTAAAAATAAGTGATGTTTTGGAAGTTAAAATGGCAGTCTAGGCAGTGCTGAATTTTTGAACATAAAGCATTACTATATTTTTTTTGTTGTATTTTTTTGAATATTTTTTATTTGACCTTTATAGTGTTTCCATTGTGTTCACTTGCACTGTCTAATATTGTTAGCTGTCGCATTAATAACTTGATTTGTCAATTTTGCCATTGTCTAAGTAGCATGCATTAACCGAGTTCTCCCTCTCATACTTTCGTTAACTCTCAGCTTTCATCGCTTTATAAAGAACGTTGATCCAAGTTCAAGAGCCCTCGTGACCTTGTCTAGGATTCGGTGCTATAAAAAACAGAAAAAAAGAGGAAAAAATAAAACATAAGACATATGCAAAAGAAAGGAAAAGAAGTTAGCTGTTAGCTTTGGACTACTGCAGTGCGTGTGAGAGACAGAACCACAGCTACCTCAGTAAGTTGTTTTCACGCGAAGAGACAAAAGTAATGACCTGTTTACTGAAAAACGGTATTTGTTGACCTCTGCGCCCTTCAGAAATTCAAGCTAAGGTACTGGATCACCTCTCCGACATGAGCGCGTCATGTGGCTGCTGTGACGTCGGGTTTGTTCGCATTTTTGCATTATATTTAATTTTTTTGGGATTGTTCTGCGTTTGAGCCGAGAAAAGAAATGGCATTGTAATATCACTGAAATGTTATATAACTTTATATTTCAGTTTTTCTACATGTGCATCCCATGATTTAGTTTATTGGCCATGTTCATGAAACGCTTGCTTTCTTCAGTCCATTTCATGATCGTTTTTGATTTCGCAGTCGCATTTTCCTCCGTGCTATTGCCTGTCCATTTGTTATTTATTAAATTGTTAAACATCGCCATATGTTCAACATTTTGTTAAACCGAAACTAATTGGAAAAGTTACATGAAATTTGTGCCGAGTCACGATGTAGCACATTTTTGTAGCAGGTGTTGCACGGCGTTCAGAAACGGGGTTTACTGGTCTCAGGTCTCTGCTACATTTATATTTATTCCATAAGGTTGGAGATGATGGTGGTTATGCTTCTTTTTAATTTTTAAAAATTAGCGTAGAGGATGGTTCATGAGGCTAATGTGCGTTTTCGGGTCCCTCTTCGTCACCTGTAGTACCATCGACATGCTTAACTGGTGTAGCGTTGAAGAAACGACTGTAATGCTGACCACTTGGGCTTCTCACAAATGTATCTTTAGTTGATGCCAATTCATGCAAGACATACCCTATTTTGCATAGCATAATGTTATTGGCCCTGAATCGAAAAATCAAACCTTGGTCGGTATGTAATGTGTAAAATGAAATTTCTCATTTAGAAGCACCACTAATATATTTTTTAGAAAATGAACTTTTAAATCCTGCATTAAAATCCTGCGTTACAATGTGGGCATGAAAGTTTATGTAGTTCTATGTGTTTTGACTACAAGTTAAAGTTCATAACCTTTAGTTGACCAGAGTCTAATTCAGGTTATTTGACTGACGGTAGGAAGTCCATAGAACAATAGCATTTTGCTTTAGGTAGGTAAATAAAACCCACTAAAAAAATTTTGCCAACCAATGGTTTGTTTAGTTAATCCTATTTAATCCATAGATTTATACCCCTTAATGATTAACAAGGTTGAGGCAATTTTATTTTTGAGTAATACCAGAATTTGTGTTCCTTTTTACTACTATGAAGCAAATCAAAACCACACATATTGTTCTGTCCTTCCCTGCAGTCCTTCTTTTGTGAAATGATATATTTACTGTAATTAATTTCTGAAATAAACTGCTGTGATATACTTGAATAAAAGCTGCAAATTGAAGTCGCTCTAGTGTTTCAATTTCAATCTGAGCCCTGCCTTGTTTTGTAATAAGGGTTAAGGCACATTTTGGATAGTGTGCTGCGTTCATAAATTGGAACATTTAAATGGCATATAGCAGCGGTGGCGAACTCCGGTCCTGGAGAGCCGCAGCCCTGCAGAGTACAGCTCCAACCCTAATTAAAACTCACCTGCCTGTAGCTTTCTAGTAACTCTTCAGACCTTGATTAGCTTGTTCAGGTGTGTTTGATTAGGGTTGACGCAAAACTCTGCAGGGCTGCGGCTCTCCAGGACCGACGTTCACCACCCCTGGCATATAGCAAATAGTTCTGGATGAGTGTAAGATTGACCAAGAAAGAAGCCCATTTTCATTCACAAATAACTTGCATTTGTTGACTTACAAAAGCATTCAGCTTTGGTGCTCTGCCTCTAAAAAATTTTAATATTTGGAGGAACATTAAAAAGTGCCTGATAAATGAGGCCATTAAAGCTTTAAAGTTGTGGAATGGCACAAGTGTTTTTTAAATGTTATGGAAAATACAGAACTTTGCCTATTACAGATTCACTCAACAAGAAAGTTAAAAAATCTTACCAATTTAGCCAAAAATGGCAACTGATGAATGAACAAATGATTGAAATGTAAATAAACAGTCAATTTGTTTCTTTAGAATTCTGTATATGTATTTCAGCATTAATAACGTAAATTGTTCCGGTAGGGTACAGATTTACAGACATGGTCCAATCCATTGATTTTTTTTTCTAAAAACATTTATACACAATTTTCATTGGTTTTTAAAATATACATATCTGCCCTATAATACAAAGTTTCTCCATCCGTATTCTGCCATGGCTGCAGGCTCGTGGATTGGAATAAAACACAAGGATAAAACCCACTAAGAAAAGGTGGAATGATTTACACAGAACAAAATGAAATGAAACTCCTCTGGGCATCACAGGTTCTGGTATTTTGTGCTTTGGAGTTCAAGAGGGCCTTCATTCAATCCCGGCTCTCTGCAGTGCTGACCCTCGCTGCAGGGCGACATGACTAGCATCGACGTCCTTTGGCTTCTTGCAGAAGTCCCTTCGTGATGCAACTGATCTTTATACATGACACACAATCCCATATCATCTCATGAAATGACTACCGATGCAAAAAAAAACGAGGTTTGACCGAAACCTTAAAGAAACATGATGTGGGAGAAGAACAACAAACACTGGAAGGGGGAAAAAAATTGCATTTGGCTGACCTAGAATACCGTTCCAATGGCACGACACCTGAGGGGGAGTTACGCTACAGATCCCTTGCTAAATCTTGACCGCGACGGTCCGACCGCGTTCCACCCAGGTTGGAGCTCGATGGGCTGGTTTAGGCCAGTTCGTGACATTAGAGAAGTCTAGAGCCGAGCTCGTCGTCAGCCGCTCTGAATGTACTTCTTTATAACCACACATCCATGTCTGAAAAGCGGACACGGCAGATTCTGCAGCAGTGTCCACGTGTTCGTGCAAGGGTCGAAGGTCTCCATGTTGCCCAGTGCCGGTCCCTCACTGCTCACGATCCCTCCCGTTGCATAGATCTTGCCGTCTAGGATCGCCGCGCTGGGGGAGGAACAACAAGAGACCATTTGTAATCGTTTATAGCATCGTGTAGCGCAATCTACTGTTCATTAGACCAACCTGCAGAACTGCCTGGAGTGATTCATGTTGGGGCCGGCTTTGATGTTGCCCTTGTCTGGGTCGTAGATAGTGGTGGCTCGGGCGTAGGCTCCTCCCAGGATGAAGATAAAACCATTGAGGCTCACAGCGGGAGCATACTTGTTATCTAAATAAGCCCGAAAGGAGCACAGGAGGAAAGAGAACAACAGATAGAAGTTACTTCTCTGATGTATGTTGATGAATTTTTGCCTTGGAATAAAGGTGCTGTTTTGGTGTTATCTTACACATTGTGCTCAATGCAAGATGTGTGGTGCTTTTTGGAGCTACGAGTAAATCATACAGCTTCTGGGATGCCTACATCCTTATCGGCACGACTTCGCAATGTTCTTTCGGGAAGATGCGGATAATTAATGAGGTAGATTATGGACTAGGGTACTGTGTCAGTCCGCAATCTTTAGAAATCGGGTTTCGTAATGCATTTATGATTTTCCCAGCCTGTTTGCTGCCACATTCCATTTCCCACATCCCTGCATCCTTTATGCTTTGTTATTACATGGAGAATGACAAATAACGGCAAACAGATATATGGCGCCTGTTTCGTCTAATGATTCCATGCAGAGGAAATTACCTCTGTAATATCCAAAGACCCTTCACAACGTGACAGGTTTTACTCACTCTATCCTTCTTCACACGGGGTAAATGGCCAAGAAACAGAAATAATGACTGACAGTCTGACGCACGGTCGTGAACAAGGAACAGGTCGTCGAGCCGAATGCAAGAGAGAGGCTATCAGCCTTCGCTTTCTGACAGAGAAATTGTCTCCCAAACGATTACAGCTGGGCCAATTTATTACACCTATGAATAATTCACGTGGCTGCGTTCAAGGTTTTGTTTTTTGTTTTTTTCCGCACCTTTGACTGACGCTTGAGAAGCCGAGCACAGAAGCGATCTGTAAAACAGCGGCTGGATTTAATGGTTGAAAAGGAAGTGCGAGATGGGCTCTCGCTTGGTGGCGTGACTGCCAGGTGCTTCTCATTAAAATCCCCCACCGCTCGATTTTGAGTGACGGTCCAGATAACGCCCTCTTTTTATACCACTCCAGTCACAGCAAGCATTGTCGAATTGATCTGCGGCATAACCCAGGGGGAGGCATCGTCTTCTGTAACAAGAGCACAGTTCTCGCGCCCCCCTCTTTATTCCCCTCACAAAAACGACTGCTTTTGTGCAGAGTCACTTCATTCAGCCTCCCCGAGTGCGTCACGAGCGCATGCATCTCGCAAGCGGTTTGAGTCGCCAGCGCTGTAGGATCAGGTCCGTTAAGTCCTAATCTCACCCTACGCAATGCTCTGTTTATCTGTTTGTTGTCTTGTTTTCAAACCCAACGCTGATGCTATCAGCAGAGCTCATTGTTGGGTTTGGCCCACGTTCTCGCTACTCGAGGGGCTCGAATGTGACGCCAAAGCTCGGTCTGCTTCTTTGATGCTGAATTCTCGCCACCGGCAAGACGTCTCAAGGTCTCGATCAAATGGGGCACCTGTATCTGTCACAATGGAGAGATTCAGCTTTTTGAGAGCTAAACGAGACAACAACAACAGTTCACGCCACCAATTTGCAGAGGTGTCTCGCTCAATTTTCAGGAGAGACGAAATGCGGCAGAGAAAAGCTATTAGAAGTGTAAGAAAGGGCAAAGGAGTTGTTTGAATAGCAGGATTCCCAGAGCGTTGGGGTTGGAACGCCGGCAATAACCAGTCCTCAATAAACAAGTTGAAGCTTTTTAAGCGAGACTACTTCAGTCTAACCCATCTCACACTCGGACAGACGTCTCAATGTAACGCCTGGCCAATTGACATTCTTTGAACGTGTTTTATAAACACTGGCTACCCTTAGTTTCAAGACTGAGGGATGTTTGTCGACGAGTCCAGCGGTGAGTGGCTGGGAGCCAGTTCAGTGATAACTCGTCAGACTCTCCAGAGGCTCCCTGAATCACTTTTTAATGTGCCTGTACTCTAAAGACTTCCTACAATGTTGTGTAATTTGTACAAGCAATTGTTTGCAATCAATTCCCCACCGTCCACGTGGCTTCATGCACTTCCAGTGGCACTTTGCCTGCTTGACCTTCACTGACAGCTTGTCTTGTTGGCACTGGCTGAACTAGTGTTTGCTCAGTAGTGTTTACTACTGACTGCAGGTCTTCAAACAACACCATCACACGGGGACCTTGAAGAAATGAACCTGTTAAAAGCCTTGAGCATAAGACCGTCACCTCTGTGGAAATATGCAATGGTAGAATGGCACTTTCTCATTCTGGGTGAAAAAAGAGCTATGTGAAAATCAAATGAAGACTTACAGGCCTGTCAATCAGTGAGAAAGAACCAAACACTAACACTGCCAGGATAGAGGTAGTCTTATTCCTAACACAAATCATGCCATATCCAAATACCATGCTAGTATTAATCCTTAAAGGGGTCATATGATGCAATTTCACATTTTCCTTTCTCTTTGGAGTGTTACAAGCTCTTGGTGCATAAAGAAGATCTGTAAAGTTGCAAAGACTCAAGTCTCAAATCCAAAGAGATATTCTTTATAAAAGTTAAGAGTCAGCCACACCTACCTAAAACGGCTCGTTCTAACACGCCCCCACATATCTACCTCACTATGTAGACATGTGATGCACTCACAGACTGTAAGTACGTTTTCATATTTAAAGGATTTGCCACTGATGATTCAAACGTGAGTTTTGAGCAGTGTAGAGTAGCACTTGTTTGTCATTTCTCCGATCACAAATGATGGTTTTATGTTTACGCAGCGCAGCGCGAGTGCAGCAATGTGTAAAAAGACAGTATAAGTTATTATAATCATTAATTATGTCCCCACTGTATGCAACAAATGCCTCATTTATAAAGGGTTTTAATGTTTTTGTCTCTTCGCTCCGGCCAGACAGGGCATCACAGTATGGTAAATATCGAAACAGTTCCGTCACATGCTTGAGGTATTCGGCCAATCACAACGCCTTGGATAGCTGGCCAATCAGAGTACACATGCTTTTTCAGACCGATGAGCTTTGTAAAAATTGAAGAGTTTCAGAAAGGCAGGACATAGAGGAGAAACAATAATGTAAAGTACGTGGAAAATAATGTGTTTTTTTTTACGCTTAAACCCATAACCCTTTCATTTACCCAAAATACACCAAGAATGTTCTTTTAGCAGCATCATATTGACCCCCTTTAAATTATCCTTGTATAGGCAACTAAAATTGCAACGTACTTTATTATTATTTACTTATATTCTTTACTTTATATAAATTTAGTAATGCAGATTACACAGTTTATAGTTGAAGATTAAGCATGCATTAGTATGTGAGTAACCTGAACAACGATAAATAATGCGTAAAAATTGTTCAGTTAGGTTTACAGTAAAGAAGATTTTTCAGCATTTGGTTAGGTAGAAATTAACAATAATAAAGTTAAATAGAACAATGTTACATTATTTAGTTTAGTTATGTATCTTATAATATTTCAAGTACTACAAATATAAATACATTACTGAATTAAAATATTTTGAAGAAATGAACGAAGATTACTAATGCTGTAACGTTTTTGGTCCATGACATTTACATTAGATCTCATGAAGTTTATTGTATTTTACTGGCATTACGATTAATAATGATAATAAAATCTTTAAATATTACATCAAAATCTTAAAAGTATTAAAATAATATTTTATTGTTTTAGATACTATATTTTATCATAACATAACTAATCATCAATTCTTTATATAATCTAAAACTTAAATGAACATGAATCGATATGAATACATTTGTCAAATTCTTGTTAATTACTGGTTTAATATTTAGATATTAATTAATAATATAAATCTATATAAAACTTAAAACTATAATAGAATATTTCATACAACATGATACATTTTACATTTATTTATTCTTGTTAATAATGTCAACATAAGAACCTTAAAGTACATTATTATTCATATTTATTATCTAAATATTATAATACTATTTAGATAAAAGGAAATATCTAATATTTTATACATGATACATTTTATTTACATTTACACATACATTTTATTCATTTTATTATTGTTTCACATTAGCTTTTGTATCAAATAAATGTCAACATATAGACCCTTAATGTACAGTGTTACTGCTGCATCTTCAGTGCAAGAGGATGTAGAATTGAAGAAGGTCTAATCTGGTTCAATTTTAGTTGTTCATTTTACTGGTTCTCAAAACTGGTGAACTCTGCGCTGTTCATTTAAACCTAATCATACACTTACAACTTCACCTATAAATACCTGCTAGAAGGCTGATTAAACGTGACTGTTCTGCACAAAGATAAATGTGTAAATATACTCAAGTGTCTGAACAATCATTACAACAAGTAAAGATGATCATGTGTAGGACTCGCATGATTATTCTTCATGTGTATCTAGTTCTATGTACTGAATGCAACTTAATTTAATTACCAAGTTAATTTAGTTTATGAAATGGCTTTTATGATGCCATAGCACAGCAATCACTGAGCTAATTGAAGCCTGAAAACCTCCTACTGCAAGTAAAGATGTTGAGTCCCAATCTGCCGTATGAGTCCTGCTGTTCTTCTGCTACGATTGAGCCCCTGAGCAAAGCAAACAACCCCATAAAAGCCTTTCACCATGGCAGACCACAAATGCTCAACCACCTCCTGGTGCCATATAGACAAATACATGTTTTTAATTCGTCTTAGGGCGAAAATTTACATGCACAAATGAACAATTTTCATTTTCCATTAACAAACTGGTGTTCAAACGAAGTACCTACCGATCATGGGGGACTCTATAAAGCTCCAGGTGTTGGTCTGAGGGACGTAAGACTGTAAAACCCCAGCCGAGCGTCCGGCCTCGTTCACGCCGCCGAACACGTAGATCTTTCCTCCGCACACCGTGGCAGCCGCCGAATGAACGGGCTTGGGCAGCGGAGACACCGTCTCCCACTGATTCGTGATGGTGTCGTACCTGAAGAAAACGCAGAGACTTTTGTTAGCATTGCTGCTGTTTGTATAGTTCTAACTGCAACAGACACTCTCAATGTGTCCTAATGAAGACGCAGTGCTTTATTGTGAAAAGACCGCATGTAAAACTATAAACTATATAACTGCAACAGCATGATATCAGCAGAGTTGTACAAAGTTCACAACTGAAGATGGATCTCTTTTAATTAATTATGTGGATTTGTTAACTGGTCACATCTTGCAGGAAGTTTAATAGAAATTTGAACTGGACTGCAGTTAAAAGAAATTCAGCACACATAATGCATTATGGGAAATGGGAGTCCACAAAAGTTAAAGAGAAATAGAAATAAAGAAATACACACATACACATATATATAAATTAATGTATAAACATTATATCTATAAATCTGATGGAATGAAACAACAAAAAATGGTTATTAAAAGATTAAATTCTCTACAATAGGTTATTTCGACATAGAGTTATACTTTTTAGTTTTAATGATTAAATATATATATATAAGATTATATTTATTATATGATTAAACATTTCAAAATTTAGTAAATGTAATGAAATAATATGAGTGATTTTTTTTTATTCAAAACGATTAAAAAACAGTTAAATATAAAAGACTAAAGAGGTGGCATTTCAAACATTTAACATTGTTAAAATGCCATTCAATATATGACCAATATAAACCACAAATTTGAATTTATTAAAAATGATTAAATATACAGACTAAATAGGTGACATTCCAAACATCAAACATCATAAAAATATGATGAAATATATAAACAATAGTGAATTAATTAAAAATAGCAAATATTAATTATTAAAATGATGAAATATTTAGACTAAATATATGGCATTTCATATATATTTCTTTGTTAACCAAGAATATTAAAAAAAATCTTAGTTTAATGTTTAAACAAATATTTTAACAAAAGTTAATTTATTAAAAAGGAAGAAATACTGTATATAAACTACAGAAGTGGAAATTAATCAATCTGTCTGTCTATCTCCATCCATCCATCTATATAGAGTATCCTCCGTGCCGGCCATCCACCATCCTCCATCTATATATCCGTCCGTCTGTCCATCCATCCATCCATCTCTATTCCATTCCGTATCCGTCCGCCGTCCCGCCATCCATCCATCATCTATATTTCTCCGTCCGTCCTGTCTCCATCCATCCATCCATCTATAAGCCACCGTCCACCATCCCATCCTCTATATATTCGCGTCCGCTGTCCCTCCATCCATCCTCCCATCCATCCATGGCTATATATCCTCCTGTCCCGTTTCATAGTCATCCTCTATATTCCATTCCGTCCATTCATTCATCCTCCACTATATATCCGTCCGTGCTTCGTCATCCATCTAGACCATCTGTCCTTTCATTCATCCATCCATCATCATCTATATATCCGTCGTCCGTTCATTCTCCCTCTAGCAGTGCAAAATATTTATCAGCCCACCATGTGCAAGTTCTCTCTCCCACTTAAAAAGATGAGAGAAGGCCTGTAATTTTCATCATAGGTATACTCAACTATGAGAGACAAAATGAGAAAAAAAAATCCAGAACATCACATTGTAGGATTTTTAAATAATTTATTGGTAAATTCCTCTGTAAAATAAGTATTTGGTCACCTACAAGCAAGATTTCTGGCTCTCACAGACTGTAACTTCTTCTTTAAGAGGCTCCTCTGGCCTCCACTGGTTACCTGTATTAATGGCCTCTGTTTGAACTTGTTATCAGTATAAAAGACACCCGTCCACAACCTCAGACAGTCACACTCCAAACTCCACCATGGCCAAGACCAAAGAGCTGTCTAAGGACACCAGAAACAAAATTGTAGATCTGCATCAGGCTGGGAAGACTGAATCTGCAATTGGTTAGCAGCTTGGTGTGAAGAAATCCACTGTGGGAGCAATTATTAGAAAATGGAAGCCATACAAGACCACTGATAATCTCCCTCGTTATGGGGCTCCACGCAAGATCTCACCCCGGGGGGTCAAAATGATCACAAGAACTGTGAGCAAAACTCCCAGAACCACACGGGGGGACCTAGTGAATGACCTGCAGAGATCTGGGACCAAAGTAACAAAGGCTACCTTCTGTAACACACTGCGCCGCCAGGGACTCTAATCCTGCAGTGCCAGACGTGTCCCCTTTGCTTAAGCCAGTACATGTCCAGGCCCCTCTGAAGTTTGCTAGAGAGCATTTGGATGATCCATAAGAGGATTGGGAGAATGTCATATGGTCATATGAAACCAAAATAGAACTTTTTGGTAAAAACTCAACTTGTCGTGTTTGGAGGAGAAAGAATGCTGAGTTGCATCCAAAGAACACCATACCTACTGTGAAGCATTGGGGGTGGAAACATCATGCTTTGGGCTGTTTTTCTGCAAAGGGACCAGGACTACTGATCCGTGTAAACGAAAGAATGAATTGGGCCATGTATCGTGAGATTTTGAGTGAAAACCTCCTTCCATCATCAAGGGCATTGAAGATGAAACGTGGCTGGGTCTTCAGCATGACAATGATCCCAAACACCCCGCCTGGGCAACGAAGGAGTGGCTTCGTAAAAGAAGCATTTCAAGGTCCTGGAGTGGCCTAGCCAGTCTCCAGATCTCAACCCCATAGAAAATCTTTGGAGGGAGTTGAAAATCCGTGTTGCCCAGCGACAGCCCCAAAACATTACTGCTCTAGAGGAGATCTGCATGGAGGAATGGGCCAAAATACCAGCAACAGTGTGTGAGAACCTTGTGAAGACTTACAGAAAACTTTTGACCTCTGTCATTGCCAAAAAAGGGTACATAACAAAGTATTGAGAAGAAATTTTGTTATTGACCAAATACTTATTTTCCCACCATAATTTGCAAATAAATTCTTAAAAAAATCCAGAAAATCACATTGTAGGATTTTTATTCTCATTTTGTCTCTCATAGTTGAGGTATACCTATGATGAAAATTACAGGACTCTCTCATCTTTTTAAGTGGGAGAACTTGCACAATTGGTGGCTGACTAAATACTTTTTTTTCCCCACTGTATATATCCGTCTATCCGTTCATTCATCCATCCATCTATATATCCGTCTGTCCGTTCATTCATCCATCCATATACACCGTCCGGCTTTCATTCTCCATCCAGGCTATATTTCCTTCCTCCGTCATTCATCCATACATCTTTGTCCTTCCGTCTGTTCATTCATCCATCATCTATAATATCCATTCCGTCTGTCCATCCATCCATCCGTCTCTCCATTCATCTATATATCCGTCTGTCCGTTCATTCATCCATCCATATATATATCCATCCGTCTGTCCATCCATCCATCCATCCATCAATCCGTCCGTCTGTCCATCCATCTATATATCCGTCTGTCCGTTCATTCATCCATCCATCCATCTATATATCCATCCGTCCGTCCGTCCATCCATCCATCTATATATCCGTTCAATCATCCATCATTCATCTATATGTCCATCCCGGCATCATATCTCCGTCCTTCATCCATCGAGTATACCCGTTCCGTTCATCCATCCAGCCATCAGCTATATATCCGTCCGTCCATCCATCCATCCATCTATACTGTATATCCGTCCGTTCGTTCTTCCATCCATCCATCTATATATCCGTCCGTTCATCCATCCATCCTCCATCTATATATCCGTCCGTCTGTCCGTTCGTCTATCCATCCATATATCCGTCCGTCCGTTCATCCATCCATCTATATATCCATCCGTCCATCCATCCATCTATAGATCCGTCCATTCATCCATCCATCCAGCCATCCATCACATATAGAGATTTGCAATTTTTTTTTTGTCCAAAATTTTCCAAACAAGCGTTTTTTGCCCCCAAAGGGCCCAACATTAGAATTGCATTTCTATTTAAAACTGAGTTAATTAGAATTTCAAAAAGAATCTGAATTCTCCTTGATTCAAATGTAATTCTGCATCCAGTTTGCTCCCTCAATTCCAATGTAATTCAAATTGAACAAGTAAAAATCCTTGTGAAGCAGAGCCTGGGCTCTCAGTGGTGAAGCGTCTCCCAGCTCTTCTGCTGCTGAGAGACGTGTGTTCACCTACGACATACGGCCGTCCAGCTGGAGCGCTCATCCTGTGCCATTCTTCTCAGGATCAGTCGCTCCTAATTGCTCTGAATGACGCGGCTGTCCGTGTTCATCTGTCTCCTGACAGCCCAACGTCCCCCAAAAGGTCACACGAACGGCTGAGTCAGCTTGAGGGAACGCCAGAGAACGCCTCAAGTATAGCAAAATGCTTTGGCTCCTGCGGCTATTGATAAACTATGCAATGAATCAAACACGTGCGGACACGAAACACAATTATGAAGCGAACGTAACTGATTACTAACCGCAGATACTTTCTGTATGATAAATGCATGAACAGCTTTGCCAATATTTCAATTCACTGCAGGCAACATTAGCGGAGGTATAAAGATGATGAGAAAAGGAATCTAGCAGTCAGGAAGAGAAGCCTCAGGCTACAAATATATTAGCAACAGCTAGCACAAATCGAGTGAGACGCCGCAGCCATCAAATAATGCAAAAATGCTCAAAGTAATGGCAAGTGACTCGACTAGCTGAGTTTACCTTTGATAAGTTGTACTTTTTAAGCGCACACTTGAATAAGATTGCCGTCTCCGCAGTTTCGACACTACAAACTACTTTTTTCAGGCTTATTCCATCAGTCTTATTTATTGTGTGTAATTTACTGTTGTAGCTGCTCAACATTTGTCTGTACCATTGTTTCTCTTTCTTCTTTTCTTCTTCTTTCTTTCTCTTCTCTTCTTCCTTCTTTTTCTTCTTCTTCTTTCTTTCTTCTTCCTTCTTCTCTTTTTCTTCTTCTTCTATCTTTATTTCTCTTCGTCTTTCTTTTCTTCTTCTTCTTCTTCGCTTTTCTTCTTCTTCTTCTTTTCTTCTTCTTCTTCTTCTTTCTTCTTCTACTTCTTCTTCGTCTGTCTGATCTTTCTAACCCTTGTTTCTTCTTTTCCGTTCTTCTTCTCTCTTCTCTTCTTTTCTTTCTTCTCTCTTTCTCTCTTCTTCCTCTCTGTTTCTGCTGTTCGGTTCGTCTTTCTCTTGCTGCTTCTCTTCTCTCTTTTGTCTGTGGCTTTCTGCGCGGCGTGTTCCTTCTTCTGCTTTTCTGTCGTCTTCTCCTTCCGTTGCTGCGCTTCTTCTTGCGCGGGCTCTTCTTCTCGTCTCGCGCGCTCGGCTGTTTCTTCTGCTATCGGGTGCTGCGGGTGTCTTGCGTCTTCTGGCGTCTTTTGCGTCATACTTCTCGTCGTCGTCGGCGGCTTCTGCCTCGGCTTCTACTCCCAACCGCCACCCTCCCCCCCCCCCCGATTTGTACTTCCCGCCATGGGATTAGAAAATAATCAAACCGGACATCAACGGTCACGGGGCCGCCATGATGTGTACCAACACTATTGTTTACGTTAGAGGGTGTGGGTAAAGCGTAGCGGGCACAAAGCCAGGTGTGCACGGTGGAGAACGAGAAGAAAGTGGTGACAGATTATCATAATGTTGAAAGTCAAGCAGGAAAAGTGCTAGTGTAAAAGAATACAGTAAGGGGGCATAAGGATCGATCAGAGCATGGGGGGCCGTGCGCGTGGGAGTGGTCCAGTAAAGAGATGAGCGTGGGTGTGAGTGGGGCCCGAAGGAAGATCTGTACGTGGCAAAGACTAAAGGCGCAAAGCCAAAGAAGATGCTTTATAAAAGGGAAGAGCAACCACGCGACCGAAAGCGGCTCGGTCTGGCACGCCCCCACAGAGCGACGCCACTATGGTGGAGAGGGGCGACGCCGCCCAATTTGTCACTCAAAGAACAAAGGCATAAACTTTTATTCGACACCGCTGTACTTATTGTTTTGCCGCTGCCACCATGTCCTGAGAAGACGCTGGTGTTCGTTGTGAAAGCGAACTACTTTGTTTGGTCTTCCAAAAGGACGATATCCGCTTCGTCATGCCTAGAGCTGATCCTGCTGGTCACTGTATGATACATCAACGTAGTGCTGTGGATCGCCGGATCGGCTTGCACCGTTTTCACCGCTCCTTCGCCGGATCCGCCGGGACCGCCGTTCTCGACCCCGCCGCCTCAGCTCACTCTTGCCCGGCTTCAGCTCACGCTAAGCCGGGGCTTTCGCTCACGCTAGGCCGCTGTGTTTTTCGTTGTGAAAGCGAAACTACTTTTTTTGGCATTCCAAATGAGGGAGAGTATCCCTATTCGTCAATGCCTAGAGCTGATCTGTGCGGTTCTGAGGGATCACTCACTTGCGCCGCTTTGATACGCCGGACATTTTATGGAGGACTGTTACTGATCCTGGGAGAGTAACGTTAGACTAAAATGCCGGCAGTTCTGAATCACAGTCTGTAAGTACGTTTTCTTTTAAATGATTTGCCACTGATGATTCAAAAAGTTTTGAGCAGTGTAGAGTAGCACTTGTTGTTTGTCATTTCTCTGATCACAAATGCAGATACAAGGGTTGTATGTTACGCGGACGCAATGCAACGTCAACGCGTAAAAAGCCCGTAGTAAGTCTTCCATATCCGTAATTATGTCCTCACTGGATGCATCAAATGCCTCGTTTGTAATGGGTTTTTAATGTTTTTGTCTCGTCGCCGGCCGGGACACGGCATCAACAGTACAGTGAGAGGCGTAACATTTCCATCTCACCCTTGAGGTATTCGGCCAATCACAACACACTGGACTGGCCAATCAGCGTACACCTCGCTTTACAGAACGATGAGCTTTGTAAAAATCAAAGCTCGTTTCAGAAAGGCGGGGCATAGATGAAGAAACAATAATGTACAGTATGTGGAAAATAATGTTTTTTTTTACTTTAAAAACTGCATAAACACTTTCATTACACCAAATACCAAATAATGTTCTTTTTAGTCACATCATATGACCCCTTTATAAATTTCTTTTAAGCCCTGCAAGGGATTTTTGGCCTGTTTCAACCGCAGTGTCTTGACCCAATACACTCTAAAAAAAATGCTGGGTTAAATATAACCCAGCTCTGGTTTAAAAAGGGACAAACCCAGCTATTGTTTTTTTTTTTGACCCAGCAGTTGGGTTGTGTTGATCCAGCGGTTGGGTTGTTTTGAACCAGATATTGGGTTGTTTTGACCCAGCTGTTGGGTTGTTTTGACCCAGCTGTTGGGTTGTTTTGACCCAGCTGTTGGGTTGTTTTGACTCCAGCATTGGGTTGTTTTGACCCATCTGTTTGTTTGATTTTGAAGTCAACCAACTCACACTTGTTCAGAACAATCCAATAGCTGGGGTTGTCCCTTTTTAAACCCAGCATTTTTTAGTGTCGAATTAAAACCAATAGGATTTTTTTTTTAAGTAAGTTTCATATTTCAGATACATTTTGATATTTAATAGTAATGTTAATTTTAAATTGTAATTAATTCACCAATAACACACACACACAAAAAAAAATGTAGGTGTCCCACATTTAGCATGTCTCATTTCTCAATTTTTACACAAATTGTAATGCTGACATTCTATTCAATAATATTTTGTTATATTTAGTTTGACTTCATGAGGATTGATGATCACCTTAAGCACCTTGTTCCATTAACAATGTGTTAAAAAGAATAAAACATTTTTTTTTTCATATAAGTTTGGGGTCATTACAGATTTGTTTTGTACATTTTTGAAAGAAGTCTCTTACACTAACCAAAGATGCATTTATTTGATAAAAAAAATACTACAAAAACACTAATATTGTGAAATATTATTACGATGTCAAATAAAGTTTTTCTATTTTTATATACATTAAAATATAATTTATTCCTGTGATGCAAAGCTGAATTTTCAGCATAATTACGCCAGTCTTCAGTGTCACATGATCCTTCAGAAATCATTCTAATATGCTGATTTGCTGCCCTTTTTTTTTTTAAATCTTGTTTGTTTAATAAATAGAACGTTCAAAAGAACAGCAGTATTAAAATAAATCTCTTGAAGGTTTATAAATGCATTTACTGTTACTATTTGTCATCAGTATTTTGATCAATTTAATGAATCCTTGCTGAATAAAAAAGTAATAATTTCCTAAAAGTAGAAGAAAACATTGTTTGAACATTAGTGTATATTGTTCAAATACAGTCCAAGTGATTGCAAGTTTCAAAAACCTGACCTTTCTAGAGGCGACTGAGTGAGATGGAGTGAATAAGGTATGAAGCACATAATAATGGATGTTATCCAGTCGGATGCGCTCATGTAATTATAAGAGCTACTGTACCGTGACTCACATTCACTCGCCTCACAATCCACTCTCTGTTTAATCACAAGAGAGTCTCTGATTGGCTGCTTTGATAACCTGTGTCTGCAGGGAGCCAGCAGGATGTGATGAGGGCTGTTAGGACACATGAATAGAAAATCTCCTCGCGTTTGCTCTGATAAAGAAAACAGAGAATGGCACTTCTGAGCTCCTGTCCGACCTTATCCATCCTCCCGTCCTTGAAGAAGCGGTTTATCTGCCGTCCCTCTCAGGTATATCCACGCGACGCCATTGCGGTCAAGGGTCAAGTTCGTTGCGCTTGCCGAGCCAGCGGCGTAAACACGCTCAGCTGGAATCGATATGTCTTGGGCATCTGTGGCCTCTCACTATTTGAGGGATTTCTACAGCATTAAGCAAATGATCTGTGCTAGATTTAACAGCATAAAACTCTCCAGCGCTGGATGTTTCCTACGCACACCTGCAACTTGCACTCTTTGTTAATGCACCAAGATGATCGAGTTCATTAGTCTGTGTACTGTGATTGTTATTAGTAGTGTTTGCCAAGCTAAACATCGTTTAACACGTGCAGAACACCTGCAGAACTGCATAGTAACACCCTAAGATCTGTGTTACTTTATTATATACTATTAAGAGATTTATTACAATTTTACTTTAAGCTTTAGCTTTGATTTTTATATTTTTACTTTAGTTTTTGTAATTCAGTTCTTCTATTTCTATTTAGATTTGATTTAGTTTTCAATAATTTTGATGTATGAATTTAGTTTTAATAATTTTGAGTCCTACTCTTTCGTTAGTTTCAAATTTCCGCATGGTTTTGTTTTTGTTTGTATTTTTTACTATAGTTTTAGTTTTAGTAAATTTGTTACGTTCTTTTGTCATTTTTATTCATCTTTTTTTTCAGTTTTCGTAAACGTAGCACTAAATTAAACGTATTATATTTCAGTGTAGTTTTAGTAATTTTTTTGTATATGGTGCTATTTTCTATCATTTTTAAAATATAACTATTGTTTTAATATTATTAGGTATTTATTTTAAATTTCCATTGTAGTTTCAGTAATTTTAGTACCAACGTAAACTCATTATTTCAGTACTTTTTATTAATCTATTTTAAATATATTTATTTTTTTAGTCGTGTGTGTTGTGTGTTTATTTTTATTAGTCTAACTTATTCTCAGTTTTATTTTGTTATTTTATTTTCAGTGTAAAGGGGTCATTGATCGCTACTCAAGTTTCTTTCTCTTTGTAGTGTTACAAGCTGATTGTGCGTAGATACGATCCCTGAAGTTGCAAAGACTGAAGTTTCAAAACCAAAGAGATATTCTTTATCACAATTAAGACTCTGCCACGCCCCCCTAAAATGGCTCGTTCTAACACGCACCCACATATCTAGGTCACTATGTGGATATATTTGCATAATGCGACCCAAATGTTCACGCAAAGAAAGAAGGCGTGGTTTTAGTAACCGCAGTTATTGTTGAAGCAGCATGTCAGGGAGACGCCTTGTGATTCAGTGCGAAAGCAAAAGCATTTTGTTTGGCCTTCCGGAAGTAGATGCATTTAGTAATCTTTAAGATTACTTACAACAGAACAGCATTGCATTTTATGGACGACCGTTTCGTGATCTAGGAGAGGAGGTAATTCTGACTTTTGCTATGACAATTTGGCGCTTCTGAATCAGCTACTGTTTTTGTTATTAGTTTAAGTATTGCTATTGACTGTTCAAATGCTGAGTTTTGCGCATCGTGTGTGAGAGAGAGAGAGAGAGAGAGAATAGAGAGAGGAGAGAGAGCGAGAGAGAGCAAAAGAGAGAGAGGGAGAGAGAGACACAGAGAGAACCCAGAGGGAGAGAGAGAGAGAGCGACACAGAGAAAGAGACGAGAGAGGGAGAGAGAGACAACAGAGGAGAGAGAGAGAGACACAATCACAGTGGAGTCCAGCTTGGTCCTTAAACCGTGCTTGTGGTATGCAAACCCCTCCAGCCTTCAATCACTGTGGTCTGTTCCCGCGACTTGTTATCCCCACTTTCGGAGCTCTGTCTTTAGATTTTTTTGAAAGATGAAGCTGGCGAGTAATGGGTAAGGGGCGTTACATTTCCTTCCGACGAGTGGCTTTGTGTTCGGCCAATCCAATCACAAATGCACAGGATCACAGCTGGCCAAATCAAGCCAGACTGCCTTGTCGTGAGTAGGGACTTTGTAGAAAACTAAGGCATTTGAAGAGTCGGGCCAGAGTCCTACAATAATGTACAGTATTTTTTTGGAAAAGAATGGGTTTTTTTGAACATTAAGCATGTCATGTCAACATAGTCTGTTACATACAACCCAAATCCCAACTAATGTAATCTTTAAAAAAGCATCCATATGACCCCTTTATAATATTTATATTAAAAAAATTCTAGAACGTTTTTCATTAAATTCGTTTTTTGACTCTTTTATGTGCTTATGCCAATATTTTTTTTTTTTTTTTTTCCAGTTTTTACTTTTAGTAATTTTAGTACTTAACTTAAATTTCAGTTATTGCAAGGCAACCTTTCTCTTCTTGTTCCATTTTTCATTGAACATTCTATTTTATTTAAAGCTTTATGGACAATTAGCAAAACACATTTGATTTGAAGTTTGATAGTTTCTCAGTATAACGCTGCTGAGATCCATAGAACCGCTGAATCTGCATAGCAACCTTGGCAACCGTCACAGCAAGCACAGTTTCACATACTTTAGAATGAAACATCAGTATGAATGCATTTATTCATAATTACTGTACCATCTTTCATCTTTAACGTTGTTGTCCGTTTATGAAAAAAGAGATGATCCTCAAGAGGCCATTCTAAAGAGTTTACAGCAGTTAAGATGGTTTCAAGCTTCACGTCATGCCATTACACTCTTTTCTGGGTACAATCACTGTACAGTCTCTCGTGGTTTTATAGCTTTATATCAATATCACAAGGGGGTTCGAGTATTCAGACCCCCTTACATTTTTTTACTCTTTGTTATATTGCAGCCATTTTAAAATCATTTAAGTTATTTTTTTCCCTCAATGTACACACAGCACCCCATAATTGACAGAAAAACACAGAATTGTGCATTTTTTGCAGATTTATTTAAAAAAAAAAAAACGAAATATCACATGGTCCTAAGTATTCGGACCCTTTGCTCTCAGTATTTAGTAAAGCACCCTTTTGATCTAATACAGCCATGAGTCCTTTTTGGGAAATATGCAACAAGTTTTTCACACCTGGATATGGGGATCCTCTGCCATTCCTCCTTGAAGATCCTCTCCAGTTCTGTCAGGTTGGATGTTAAACGTTGGTGGAAAGCCATTTTTAGGTCTCTCCAGAGATGCTTAATTTGGTTTAAGTCAGGGCTCTGGCTGGGCTTTTCAAGAACAGTCACAGAGTTGTTGTTGAAGCCACTCCTTCGTTATTTTAGCTGTGTGCTTAGGGTCCTTGTCTTGTTGGAAGGTAAACCTTCGGCCCAGCCTGAGGTCCTGAGCACTCTGGAGAAGGTTTTGTCCAGGATATCCCTGTACTTGGCTGCATTCATCTTTCCTTCGATTGCAACCAGTCGTACTGTCCCTGCAGCTGTAAAACACCCCCACAGCATGATGCTGCCACCACCATGCTTCAATGTTTGGACTGTATTGGACAGGTGATGAGCAGTGCTTGGTTTTCTCCAAACATACCGCTTAGAATTAAGACCAAAAATTTCTATCTTAGAATCTCAAAAAGATAATCTTATTTCTCACCATCTTGTAGTCCTTCAGGTGTTTTTTTAGCAAACTCCATGCGGGCTTTCATGTTTCTTGCACTGAGGAGAGGCTTCCGTTTGGCCACTCTGCCATAAAGCCCCGACTTTTGGAGGGCTGCAGTGATGGTTGACTTTATACACCTTTCTCCCATCTCCCGACTGCATCTCTGGAGCTCAGCACAGTGATCTTTGGGTTCTTCTTTACTCTCTCACCAAGGCTCTTCTCCCCCCATAGCTCAGTTTGGCCAGACGGCCAGCTCTAGGAGGGGTTCTGGTCGTCCCAAACGTCTTCCATTTGAGGATTATGGAGGCAACTGTGCTCTTAGGAACCTTAAGTGCAGCATAAATTTTTTTGTAACCTTGGCCAGATCTGTGCCTTGCACAATTCTGTCTCTGAGCTCTTCAGGCTGTTCCTTTGACCTCATGATTCTCATTTTGCTCTGACATGCACTGTGAGCTGTAAAGGGCTTATATAGACAGGGGTGTGGCTTTCCTAATCAAGTCCAATCAGTATAATCAAACACGGCTGGACTCAAATGAACGTGTAGAACCATCTCAAGGATGATCAGGAAGAAATGGACAGCCCTTGAGTTAAATATATGAGTGTCACAGCAAATGGTCTGAATACTTAGTACCATGTGATATTTCAGTTTTTCTTTTTTAATAATCTGCAAAAATGTCAACAATTCTAAGTTTTTCTGTCAATATGGGGTGCTGTGTTACATTAATGAGGAAAAAAAATTAACTTAAAATATTTTAGCAAATGGCTGCAATATAACAAAGAGTGAAAAATTTAAGGGGGTCTGAATACTTTCCGTACCCACTGTATATATATGTAGAATTCAACACATTTCATAGTTTCAAAACTATTTCATTTACAACAAGAATGTTTCTTTTTCTTTTGGACAATCAAAGCAAGACTCATCTCATCTTCTCAAGGATAACACAAAGTCAAAGACTGCTTTTCATTGTGGTCTTTGTTATTATTAAATAATACATGGCATCTAGCATGTACAAAAAAAACTAATATGGAGAACATAAAAGGAGTTAATCTAACAAATGCATTTTTAACTTTCTTATCAGAAATTAACTGCAGTCAAAACAGCTGTGAATATATTATTATCCACATAATGTTCTGCTCTCATGTGGATTCTGATCAAATGAAGTAGATATCAAATATCAATACAATTTCATTTATATAAAAGCAATTGTTTTATTAGTAGTACTTAATTATACGTGATTATACTGAATTCTATAATATATCAATAATAATTATATACTATTACAATATTGCAATTTTACTTTTACCTTTAGATTTTATTCTATTTTTTTTTTAATATTTGTTCTTTTTTTAATTTTTCTTTCAGTTTAGTAAATACAGCACTAACCTAAACTCCTTTTTTTCCGTATTGCCAGCACATTTTAATTTTTTTTTTGAATGTAAAAACATTTTTGGAGTGTTTTTGTTCCTTTTAATTGAAATTGCCAAGACGACACTTCTAAAATCTTCTAAAATCTTATTAGATTTTCATTTCAATTTTAGTTTTAGTTAATTTTGTTAGTGCATCTGCATTTATTATGTAATTTTTGGAGATTTCTATTTGACTTTATTTTCGGTTTTAGCGGTTTTTTAGTACCAACTTAAACTCATTTTATTTCAGGTATAGTTGTCAAGCTAACTCCAAACAGCAGTGAATATATATAAGTAACTTATTTGGATTTTGCTCAAATATAAATTAAATATGGAAATATACTGTCATCTATATATATAATATAATATAGTTTCATACTAATTTTAATAAATTTTTAGTTCACTTATGTTATCATGTGTTGTTAATTTTAGGCCTACAATTACTTGATTTGAAACATTTTGGTAAGCTGAAATTGTTTAAAGCAAAGTTTCTTACTTTAAATGAACAATAAACCCCTGTTCTGTACAATGACAATCCTGCCTGCAGCTCTATTCTGAGAGGTAAATGCATTAAAACAGATCTGTGTTTTTTGAAAAGAAGCATTTCGATGGCAGAAAAAGACATTCGCTCACCCTTTGTGGCCCGACACGATAAATAAACAGCATTTGATGGACTTAATTTGCAGTCTGAATCTTGTTTCACGCAGGCTAAAGCGGTTTGTAATTGAGGTTACGGCCCCTCACAGAGACATCACTGAAGGCTTCAGCTTCCTCACACTGCAGTTAAACTTCTGTATTATTTATTGTGAGGTAATCAGCACAGCAAATGTGTTAAGCAGTGAATGGCTGCAGTGTGGATGCGTTGGGCTGCAGTGAGGTAAATATCGCTCACAGCACTGTCTCAACATGTTTGGCTTTGGTTTCTGCAGAGAATGGCTGGGGAAAGACTGGGTTGTGTCTGAGCTCTGTGACAGGCTTCTCTGCGTTCGTCCGGCTTCAAACGCTGAACCTGTCACTGGGCTCAGAGGTTAATTGTGCGGGATGACAGCCGCGTCATAGTCCTGCTCCTGCAACAATAAAATACAACTCGCCAATTCTCTTCAGAAAAGAGGCGACCTTTACGTCCTGAGGTCTTTTTAAAGGTCATCCGGTTGGACAGTCTATAGATAAAGTTCCTTTTACAGCAGTTTGCCCGTCTCGAGGAACTGCTGTGACACAAGCTATTAAAGATCTAGAGATGAATGCCAGGACTGAGTCCCTTGCTAAATGTGCAGTTGTTTATTGTAGACTATCAGTGTCAAGTTTAATACCGTCACTTTGAATGTGACAGCTGTTCTGATGTTTCATCAGACTTAAATATGGTTAGAAAAAATTGTAAACATCTCAAAATAATAATAAGACATGTTATGAAATAAAGACAAAACTGCAATTACTACACTGTAAAAATATAAATATAACAAGGTGTTTTGTTTTTACAAGTAAATAATATTTAGGTCTTTCTACCTCAAAATTCTGCATTTAATTCAGTGTGTTACTTGCCATTTCGTCATAATTAATTGTGAAATTTACTGAAAACTGTTTCTTTTTTTTTTCAGTGTTAATAACCAGAACTTCAATATATAAAAATGCACACATAACAATTCATAAATGATATATATCTTATATATATATATATATCTATATATAATATAATAATACCTACACACACATGCCTAAAACACACTTTTGCCACCTCTGCCAATGGCCGTGACAGGATAAAATTTAACCGCCAAATTTTTTTGTTTAACGCCTGAAACTTTGCTAAGTTGGCCAAATCAGCATTACAATAAAACTAACTATTACAACTGTTTCTTAATTTGTCCTGCTGGTGCATTTTACCATCATTGACCTATAATTATAGCCATCACATTAACAGTATAGTTAATCCCGAGTTTTAAACAGAATAGCTCTAAAAATATATACCCTTTATTTAAGTTGCTTTTTAAAAACAATCTTCACATACACTATATGATATATGCAGAACTATAACATTTTAATCTTTATGCAGCTATAAAGTCCATCATCGACAGAACAGTCCAGGATTCTCTTTCTTTTGTTCTTTTATTTACCTCAACTGACACTTCAGCAGGTTTCACTTAGAAAAGGGGTCATATGATGATTTTTTTTAAAGATAATTATTTTGTGTATTTGTAACAGAATATGTTGACATGCTTTATGTTCAAAAAACACATTATTTTGCAAATACTGTAAATGATTGTACAGGTCCTCTATGCCCCGCCTCTCTCCAACGCTTAGTTTCCTACAACGTCCCTCCTTCCGACAAGCGCAGTCTGCTCTGATTGGCCAGCTGACTCCGTGCATTGTGATTGGCCGAACACCGCAAGCACTCGTCGGAATTGTAGCGCCCCTTACCATAATCGCGAGCGTCATCTTTCAAATAAATGTAAAGACAGCCCGAAAGGAAACAGAGTCGCGTGACAACACAGTGATGAAGCTGGTATGTGTATTTGCAGTACCAACCACGGTTAGACAAGCGACTCCAGTGATGTACCCCGTCTCTCTCTCTACTCTCACATCTCACCATCGAACATAACGTGTCCAACTCCTGCCATCTCTCTCTCCTCTCTCCGCTCTCGCTCTCCCAGCTCTCTCCTCCTCACACACACACACGATGCGCAAAACTCCGCATTTGAACAGTCAATAGCAAATACTTAAACTAATAACACAACAGTAGCTGATTCAGAAGCGCCAGATTGTCATAGCAAGTCAGAATTACCTCCTCTCCTAGGAAACGGTCATCCATAAAATGCATTGCAGTTCTGTTGTAAGTCATCTTAAAGATTCCTAATTGCATCTACTTCCGGAAGGCCAAATTAAAGTGCTTTTGCTTTCGCCTAGAAATATACAGCGTCTCCCTGACATGGCTGCATGAACACTACTGCGGTTACTGAAACCACGCCTTCTTTCTTTGCGTGAACATTTGGGCGGCATTATGCAAATATTTCCACATAGTGAGGTAGATATGTGGGGGCGTGTTAGAACGAGACGTTTTAGGGGGGCGTGGCAGAGTCTTAACTTTGATAAAGAATATATCTTTGGTTTTGAGACTTTAGTCTTTGCAACTTCAGGGATCTTATCTATGCACCCTCGTTGTAACACTCCACAGAGAAAGGAAAACTTGAAATCGCATCATATGACCCCTTTAAAATCAGCGCTGTCTCTTGAAAACCTGGTGTGTTTTTCGTGCGTTGAGCGCTACGGTGTCATGTCTGAAGCATGTCACCGCATTCTCGGGTTATGAAGAATAAAGAAGGGAAAAGTTAATCTTCCGAAATGAAGCAGCAATATCTTTTCAGGTAAAAGTTATTAGAACCGTGTCTAGGGACAAGCTGGCCATCACACTGCTCTGACCTTATCAGTTCGTTTGTATCCTGTTAGGCCTATTCGATTCGCTCGTGTCGCTTATGACAGAACAGCTAATCACGATGACCTTGAAACAGATCTCAGAAACGCGAATCTCTTTAAAAACTGCTTTGTTTTCCACTCATTGCTGTTATAATTCGTAAGTTGTACCCTCCAACTGGCGACTGACACTGTTACATATACTCGCCAACTTGGTGAGTGTTAATTTTAGGCCTGTATATATATATATATGAGAATATTTAACATTTCCTCTTCCTCCAATTTTCCTCTTCTTTCAATGTAAAACAGACCTTAAATATATATAAACGCACAACTGAATAATTAAAATAAAAATGTCAAAGAATCATTTTGGAATAGGATCATGACTTTTGGAATCAGATCAAATCTAGAAATGCCAAGAGAAACTGAAAAAAATGGTAAATGGAAAACTGTTCATTAAACTAAAACCAAAGTGCAAAGAGCAAAGTAATTTAAAAATGCAAAGGATATCAAGCCGAGCACAGAGCGTCTCTGAACATCTTAATTACGGTGTGTGTTATCTGCTGCGCTGCTAATAGCTTCATCACTGTCTCCAAATTAATTCTTTAGAGCTTCTACACTTTGGTCAAGAATATTGACAGAAATCAGTGTCATATCAATAAATTAACAGGCTCCAAAGGTGATATGTAGCTTACATTGGTTCATTATTTAATTTATTTATACACTTTTTAATTATTCATCAAAGTTCTGGTTTAAATATCAAACGTACAAAAGCAAAATAAAAACTTCTGACAAAAGTAGCCTCTGTGCATACTTATTATTCTTACAGTGTCACACTGCATTCACTTACAGAAGCAAATAACCTTCAGAATCAAGCAAGAATACCTGCCTTACAGAAGAAAACATAAACATGATCATGGGCCAGAAAAATAATTCAGAAAAAAGCAGAACAACGCCTGTAATGCAACTTAGGACATTTCATGCTTTGGCCGATTTAGTGGCCTTTTAAACTCTAGAGAGATAATCAAGGACAGAATGAACACTGAAATAAATATTGGAGCTGAAGCCTGTGCTTATTTCTCAATGAAATGAACCAAAAATCTGATGCAAAATAACAAACATATTTACACCAATGAATATCTATTAGGTCAAATCATTCAAATTGACTGAAACTGATACACAAACGATTTTTTTTTTTTTTAATTTATTGGACAAAAATGACACCTTTTCACTCACAAATCAAATCAATAAAATATAAACTATTTTTAAATCAACATTAATGGACAGTAATGTTAACTCATTTGAAAAATAAAATAAAATATATATTTTTAAATCCACATATTAATGGACATGGTAATGTTAACTCATCACCCAAATAAAATTAAATAAATATATTTTATAAATCAAACATATTCCGTCTGGACATAATAATGTTTAACTCATCTATTCACTCACAAAATAAATAATAAAATATGTATTTTATAAATCAACATCCTCCTTGCCTAGACATAGTAATGTTTCTTTAAAAGACAAATATATGCGTCTTTAAAATATATAGCGTGTTCTTTGAAATGTTTAATCTATATAAATTAATGCAAAAAAAAAGGTCTCAAGGACCTAACATAGTTAATAGATTAAGTCCAACTCTAATTTAATTAAATTTATTTAAATTCATCACGCATATACTATGTGCTTAAAAAATAAAATTTTACAGACTAATATTCTATGTACTATCTTTTAGCTCCTGGTGAGTAACTGTGATTTTTCCTTGATTTTGCTGACTAGTGTTCCATTTGGACTTGTCTTAATTAAGTGCTTCAAACAAAACTCATTATCTTTCCAAGCCTTGGCGTACAAATGTTAAATCCACTGACTACTTCCTCCTCCTATCTTAACGTCTTTTAAACACTATATTGCGTCCTGGTGGATAACAATCTGCTTTTTAGTTCTGTTTGCAGTATGCATGTGATGTTCATTTCATCTGTTAACTTCATCTAATCTGCTCTTAAAGGGCCGGCACGATCAGCCCACACAGATATGTCTAATAATCTCTCTGATCTCACCAATTTGTGATGTGGCTCTTCCAGGCTACCAGTGGCGTCTGCACACACAGTATCGCTGCAGAGGGCACCTTGAGCCTCCATCAGGAGAACTCTGCACAGCACTCCGACTTAATTGGATTTGTGCATCACACACAAATTGTGACATTACAACTCGACGGCGGAGTAGGTCATGCGCCAATTACCAAAGCTCACGGCGCGAGCGGCCACGGAAGCTCGCCTAAGACTTCATTACCCGCCCGCGCTTCCCTTTTCATTATGTGCTGAATGAAGCGGTGCTTACCATACTGTACACCCGAGTGCTGCTGGCGGAGTCGGCACAGGATCCACAGACGGAGACGACGGCAAAAGAACAGCCTGTGACTGTGTGTTTGGTGTCTTTAATGAGACACAGCCGTCTTTCACTGCTGTCTGTGGTCTTCTTTAAAGAAAGACTCAGCCGTACATTATATCACTTTTATCTGTGACATAACTTCTGTCTTGGCAACATTACTGTCATCCATCACATACTCATCACAGGTTCGAATGGTAATCACATCATAGTCAAAAGTTCGAAATAAATTAAATTTTAGTAATGTTTTTGAAAGTGGTCACGGAGGCTGCATTTACTTGATCAAGCATACAGTAATATTGTGAAATATTATTACAATTTAAAATAACTTTTCTATTTGAATATATTTTAAAACATAATTTAGCTGAATTTTCAGCATCCTTACTCCAGTCTTCAGTGTCACATGAAATCCATATAATAAAAATAATACAATTTGTAATATATAATATTTAAACAGTATATTTGAATAGGTTTTTATATATAAAATTAATAAATATTAGTAATATTTCTGATCAAATATATTTTATGCACTTATACGCACAAGTACAATTTTATATATTATTAGAACTGAATAGAAATGGTAACTTTAAAATGTATAAAATAAAAAAAAACAGCATTTATTTCAAATAGAAATAACATTTTTGAAATGTCTTTACTGTGCTTTTTGATCAATTTATTGATTTATTGCATCCTTGCTGTATAAAAGATGGAATTTTTTCCTTTAACAAATAATAAAAAAATATCTGTAACATGAAAACACCCAAGCTTCTCATATTTAAAGCAAAATCTGTCCCACAAGACTAACCAAGTCACACTTGTTCGCACAAAATCCCGCAAAATGAAGTGAAATTAAACATGCCATTTAAGTTCATTTGAGCTCTTGAATAGGTCAGCCAGTATAATTGCTCCCTCAAACCACTGTGTAATACTGAGAATAATTCTGTCAAAAAGCAGAAACTCAAAGTCCTTTTAAAAGGATTATTTACTGAATTATTTCGGAATTTCATGTAAATGAGCCAAACCTTTACTACAAACCTGATCTCCACACCAATACATCACACGAACTATTCATTTATAAAAACAGCGCAAATAATATTTCATGACATCACAACCCGCATATCTCCCAGAGGAAATTCATCATGCTGTTGTCTCAGTCCCTGTTTCTCCAGCACGAGCCGTATCTTCCGTCAGCAAACCCTCGGCTTTCCACAGCTGGAGGGAAAGCAGGAAGGAACAAGAGAAATGAGTTGCCTGCTGGTGCCACTTGGAAATCTCCCAAACCATCAGCCAGTCATTTATCTGGCTGATGGTACACAGTCTCGCTCAGACATCCATTACTTCCACCAACCTAATACCCTCCTTGGGTGCAGCCGAAATATATATCACCGTCACAGCACACATGACTGCAGAAGTGACGGCTGATCTGGGGTCAGTGAATATTCAGGGCCTCTGTGAACACGCATGAGGTCGTACTTTGACCAAATACGGGAGAATTATACACTTTTTGAAACCTTTTATCTGTTTTGTGTCTTTTTTCATGAAGTAAACCTCGCAATTTTACTGAGGCGAAAGCTAAAAAGTTCCCACTAACCTCAGGCATGGCCAAATATTCGAATCTGCTCTGCTGTCAGACTCAAGAGTTTGGTCTTTCTGTGTCCGGTGTGAACTGTGTGCACTGATGAAAGTTTAATGGGAGCGACTCGCCGGGTTTGTTTAGAGGTGAACAGGCAGTTCTGCTTCGATAAAATAGAGTTGCTGGATTTGCCCGAGTTTGTGAGGCTGATGGAATCGTGTCTTATTAAAAGATTTTCACAAGCACCACAAATTCTTCACCAACAAATTCCTCCAGCACAACTGTATATTCTGAGTTTGTGTGTCTTGTGCAATATCTGCTGCTTATTATCGGCATGGAAAGAAACTTTGACCACAAAGTCAACAAACAGGTTCAATGTTTTTGCTGTTGTCAGTGCCATGATTTAAACAAGCCTCCAACTTAATTCAGAATCAGATACAATATGACAATATGTAATGATCCAATGATGATATCAGCTGCATTATGATTTACAAAAACTGTTGAATATGAAATGCCAGAAGCATCAAACACAGACAATGATGTTAACTCACTCATTCATTCAGCATATATATATATATGCTAACAACTGACTAACCAACCAAATCAATCAAACATTGAAGATGTTTTGATAAATCAAATTAAAATATATATTTTACACACACTGATGTATGTTTGGCCACACACACACATATTACTGTATATATATATTAATATAATATATATACACACATACATACAGACACACAAACATACACAGATTTAATACAGTGTATCAATGTATGTTAATCACAAACATAAATTTAAATATTTGTTTCAGATATCTGTTTAATCTGTACCTGCTGATAATCAATATGACAATAAACATGAAGTTGGCTGAATACTCTTCCAATCATAATTCAATGCCTCGAGAAATTTACAAGTTCCTCTTTTGGGATGCAACAAAAGCATATTCCATGAGAGGCCCAGATTCCTCTCATTAGATACCCACCAGGACTAAATATGCCCCTTTCTGAGATGATGGAAGAAGATGAAGCTTTTTCTGGCCACGAGCTCAGCGAACTGAGTCGGAGGGAGTGAGCCACTCCGCCGAGCGCTTCGCTTCAGGAGGCTGGCTATCGAACGCTGCCTGCGGTCACACGTATGGAGCCGGGGCTGAGGAGCCGGGAGAACGGGAGCAGAGAGGCTTGTAATTAGAGAAGGGGTTTAGGGAGGTTTTGGCTCCTCTTCATACTCATTTTCCACACCAGCAGAAGGAACGAGAGGCAGGGGACAGGGGCAGAGTGGCGGAGGAAGGGGAGCGGGCGCAGCGGGTGATGGCGCTCTGAAGATTCTTAATCCCACCGTGTGCTGGATTATCACAGCGGGGTGTGAGGGAATGCAGCCCACGCTACAGGCCAAGCACCCGCGGTCCCGCCGCAGAACATGCCCCTCACACACACACACACACATGTAGAACTCTATAATAACTGAGCAAGCTACTATAAGGAAAGCTGGTGTAAAAGAGTTTTTAAAAATTATATTATATATAATATCTATATACACACACATTGCCTATGCAAATAAGGTTTATCTGAAGTACTAAAACATAACTAAAACTAAAACTAAACAAAGTTAAAACTATAACAAGTTAAAAACTAAATTTAAAACCAAAAGAAATTTTTTTTTATAGACTATATACTAGTATAGTATGACACTGAAATTGTACAAAACCTATAACTTAATAAAAATATGTATTACATCAAATCATGATTCTTTTTATATCTAGATATATATATATATAATATATATCTATATATACTGTATATCAGTGCCAGAAAAGGTTTTTGCCCCCTTGCTGTTTTTTAAATTTTTTGCATATTGGTCACAATTAAAAGATTCAGATAATCAAACAAATTTTAATATTACACAAAAATAATGCAAGTAAATACAAAATGCAGTTTTAAATGATGATTTCATTTATTAAGGGAAAAAAAGCGGTCCAAACCTGCCTTGCCCTACATGAAAAAGTAATTGCCCCCTCCTGTTAAATCATGAAAGAACTGCAATTAACCACATTATTTTTGAAAGCGGAGTTAAATTTCACTAGCCAAACCCAAGCCTGATTACTGCCAGACCTGTTGAATCAAATAATCACTTAAATAGAACCTGTCTGACAAAGTGAAGCATGCTTAAAGAGCAACAAATCATGCCGCGATCTAAAGAAATTCAAGAACAGATGAGAATCAAAACAGTTGACATGTATCAGTCTGGTAAGGGTTATAAAACCATTTCTAAGGCTTTGGGAATCCAGCGAACCACATTCAGAGCCATTATCCACAAATGGAGAAAAATTGGAACAGTGGTGAACCTTCCAAACATTACTCCAAGGGCACAACGACGACTCATCCAAGAGGTCATAAAAGAACCCAGAACAACGTTTAAAGAACTGCAGGCCTCACTTGCCTTAATTAAGGTCAGTGTTCATGATTCAAATATAAGAAAGAGACTGGGCAAAAACGGAATCCATGGGAGAGTTCCAAGGTATAGGATAGCTATTATATATAAAACTTGGAAATTAATTAATATTAAGTAATTTTTGAAATATTTAAAATAACATTAAAATGTGTTAAGTTTAAGTTGAACAATAATAAACAATACAGACATTTAACAACAAATAAAAATAATACAAATGACCAAAAAATAAATAAATCACAATTCTGTATAATGTGTGTGTGTGTGTGAGCTTTAGTAAGTTTATAAGTTTTTTAGTTCTGTAGCTTTAATTTAGTTTTAATATTTAGTTTTATTTTAGTTATATATAATAAAAACAAATACAAAAACAAAAATAGGCGTATTATCTTTAACTACAAGCAAAACTACAACCACTAACTGAAAAATGCAATACTTCCCACTTTCATTTAGTTTAAACGCAATACTAAAGGGTTCAAAATGTGCCCAGAGTCCAGTGTGCATCCATTTGTGTGGAATAAAGTGTTTCCTAAGCTTAGGACATGCGACAGTGGAGCTCAGTAGGGTGCATAAGTTGCCTGACAGTTTCTTAGGTTACCAGAACAATAGGAACAGGATTACTGTCAAAGTGTTTCTGTGGAGGGACGCTGAGCATCAGCCGGGGCAGGCTGGAAGTGAATGGACCCTCGGGGGGGATCTCTCATCTCGGAGCATAAAGCTTTTCTGAGGCCAGCAGGTATGAGATCGGGCCGTAAGGTTGCTGGCCATCCATTCATTTGTCACACCTGTGATGGTGTCTAATAAAGTACAGCCTCAATGTATATCTGTCATGGGACTACCAGTGAAGCGTCTCCATCAACAAAACAACAAAGTACATTTTACTATGTGCACTACTGTATATACACTTTGCAAAAACTCCTGTTCTTATTTTGCAGTTAAACTGCCTCAAATCCTTTAAACAAATGAAATGTGCATTAGAAACAACGCAGCATACAATATGAAGTATCATTAAATCTGCCATTGCAAGAAGACAAAACACTTACATTCAAGATACAAGCTGTTCAAACACACATGAATATGTTTTGATTTTCAGTGTTGCATTCAGTGAATTATTTGCCTTATATATATTTTTTATATATTTTTACACATAAAGAAAGGCAAATAAAAAAAATTAACAAAAAAACCTTACAATTTATAGGAACAAGTTATAAATACCATTATGTCATATTTTCAGGATGCATGATTACACATGCAGATTGTAAACATTAAATTATATACACGTAAAAGAAATGTACTGGTAATTTTCTGCCAAGACAAACATTTATTAATTTCCAAGCAATTCTTTTATCCAAACATGAATTTATTAATTTCCAAGTTATGCACAATTCAAGGTACCGGCAAAAAAAAAACAAAAAAAAAAACAAAAAAAAACAAACATTAAGATTAATCTATTAAATTGCGCCCTAATTTTAAGTAAATACTTAATTATTTTATATATTAATTAATTCCATAATATTTATTAAAATATCTAATGTCAGCATACTTTTTTAACCACTTAGTGGTTAATATTTATACACAATATCCAGTTATATATTTATATAATATATATATATATATATATATATATTATCTATAAATATACTGTATTTAATTTCCTTAAAAAAAATACATAAATATCGTTATTATGAATTTAAATATATATTTATTTTTATATAAACTCTATACATTTCTAACAATATATATAATTTTTTTGTCGGCCATACTGTACAGTACATTATAAAGTTGACATATCCTGTGGTATGACAAGTTATACTCCATTTAAAACTACTTCACAGTTTTGCTAATCATTTTATAATCATTATGAATGCAGTTTAATGACCTCATATTAATTTAGAAACTACACGAAATAATTGCGCTTTAAAAATTCATTTATCACACTTCAGGACTATTTAAATGAGCTGGTGAAGGCTAAAAGGCTAAAGAAAAATGGAGAGCAGTTAGAGTAACTAAAGTATTCACATCAATTTAAACCTGAAATACTTACAATCTTTTATTTATTTATGCATGTGTTATTTTACTATGAATGGTTCTTTATCTATAAGAGATTTCATCTAATTTCCATGAATTAAAAAGATATAAAGCACAAACAAAAGAACCACGAGGGCATATTAAACAACACAAACCATGTAATAATGCGAAGCCTCAACTGCACAAACGACCCAGGAAATCAAGAAGCAGAGTTTGATTTTAATAGTGTTAGAAACAGCAGCACAGAGCATGTGAGGTCATGCTTTATGCACCGATCTCCGCTCTAATGCTCTGTGTTGTTGCTCTCATTATCTGAATGAACTCAGCAATTATATAAAATATTCCAGAGCTATTTGGCTGTATTATCTATATGAGCTCATTAAACTCAAAATGGAGTTTAGGGGTGGGGGGGGAGCATTGCTTTTATTTGTCTTGGAATAGCAATCAACTGCACTTAACAGTTTGCCTGTGCACAAGCAAAAAGCAGAAATGAAATCTAAACACTGTTTCATGGCAACAACATAGCCAGTAGTGTGACCCTGGGACAGAAGCCGCCCGATGCGCCCATGCTGGGTGGCAGAACAGTCGGCATGAGAGAGGACTTACTGAAGAGCGTAAATGATTTCGTGGCTCAGCGCATGAATACATCAGAATCAGAATCAGAATCAGAAGAGCTTTATTACCAAGTATGTTTACACACACAAGGAATTTGACTTGACGACAGGAGCTTCCAGTGTAGAAGAAAGTACAAACATAGTGCAGACATACATGATAGTGTAGACATACATAGGAATAACACAGTAGGGATGTAATACAACACTAATATAATAAAAAAAGAAAAAATGTATAATGTACTATATACAGAAATAGAAATATAGGAAAAAATGTAATAGTTTAGATAAATGTACATATATGTTTATTAGTGTGAAGATATGTTATTTACAAAGTGTGCAGTTTAACATAAATATAACTATGTTAGTTGTGATGGATGATGTATAATTATGAAAGCTTAATTGTTAAGACTGAGTATAGCCTGTGGGAAAAAACTGTTCTTGTGCCTTGCTGTTCTGGTGGTCAGTGCTCTGTACCGCCGACCAGAAGGAAACAGTTCGAAGAGAGAGTGGGCTGGGTGTGAGGGGTCCAAGGTGATTTTTTTAGCCCTTTTCCTCACTCTGGAGATGTAAAGATCTTGGAGGCTGGGCAGAGGGGCACCAATAATCCTCTCAGCAGTCCTGACTGTCCGTTGTAGTCTCTTGATGTCTGATTTGGTAGCTGAACCAAAACAGACAGTTATGGATGAACACAGGACAATGATAGCAGAGTAGAACTGTTTCAGCAGCTCTTGTGGCAGGTTGAATTTCCTCAGCTGGCGAAGGAAGTACAACCTCTGCTGGGCCTTTTTTGCAATGGAGTCA
Organism: Sinocyclocheilus anophthalmus; assembly: GCA_018155175.1. NCBI lineage: Eukaryota > Metazoa > Chordata > Actinopteri > Cypriniformes > Cyprinidae > Sinocyclocheilus > Sinocyclocheilus anophthalmus. The sequence continues at coordinate 42,069 of JADLZN010005524.1, read as the reverse complement.
ATGTGAGTGTCCCACTTCAGGTCCTGAGAGATGGTGGTGCCCAGGAACCTGAATGACTCCACTGCAGTCACAGTGCTGTCCATGATGGTGAGTGGGGGGAGTGCAGGGGGTTTTCTCCTGAAGTCCACGATCATCTCCACAGTTTTGAGCGTGTTAAGCTCCAGGTTGTTAAGACTGCACCAGACAGCCAGCTCTTTAAAATCCTGTCTGTAAGCAGACTCGTCACCATACTGAATGAGGCCGATGAGTGTGGTGTAATCTGCAAACTTCAGGAGCTTCACAGAGGGGTCTTTAGAGGTGCAGTCATTCGTGTAGAGAGAGAAGAGCAGTGGGGAGAAAACACACCCCTGGGGGGCGCCAGTGCTGACGGTGATAGTCCTGGATGTGAGTTTGCCCAGCCTCACTAGCTGCTGCCTGTCTGTCAGGAAGCTGGTGATCCACTGACAGATGGAGGGGGGCACGGAGAGCTGAGATAGTTTGTCTGAGAGAAGGTCCAGGTAGTATGATGGTTATTGAAGGCCGAACTGAAGTCCACAAACAGGATCCTCGCATAAGTTCCTGGTCTGTCTAGATGTTGCAGAACATAATTCAGTCCCATGTTTACTGCATCGTCCAGAGACCTGTTTGCTATGTAGGCAAACTGAAGAGGATCCAGCAAGGGACCAGTAATGTCCTTCAGGTGGGCCAGCAACAGTTTTTCAAAAGACTTCATGACCACAGACGTTAGAGCCACAGGTCTGTAGTCGTTAAGTCCAGTGATTTTGGGCTTTTTGGGGACCGGAATGATGGTGGAGCGTTTAAAGCAGCAGGGAACTTCACACAGCTCCAATGATCTGTTGAAGATCTGTGTGAAGATGGGGGCCAGGTGGTCAGCACAGAATTTCAGACAGGCTGGTGTAACACAATCTGGGCCTGGTGCTTTTTAGATTTCCTGAAGACCCGGTTCACATCCTCTACACAGACCTTAAACACAAGTTGAATGGTGGGGGAGGGAGGGAGGGGGGTTGCAGGGGCGGTAGGTGAAGGTGTGAAGTGCAGATAAGAATACATACCATGTATCTACCATACGACAGAAGGGGAGGGCCACAAACAAGGTGGGTTAGAGATCGAAGGAGGGCAAGAAAGATGGAACTAGACTTTGTAAGCTATATTTTTCATCAAAGATGGACTTAAAACATGGCATATGGACAAATTGGTCTCAGTAATGCAATGTTCAGTGTGTGGGTCCAGGCCACCAGAAGATATTCAGTATAGATTGTAGGGTCATAAAGTAAGTTTCATTTGATATATCACATATAATATAATTAATTACATTAAATCATAATATATAATAAAATAAAATGTATTATATAATAAAATATGAATTATATTTATCAACATTGTACATATTATCAATATAGAAATGAATAAGACATTTAATAATAAGCATCAATAATTAATTCAAATTTTTTATTTTACATTTCATTTCTATTTAAAAACACATAAAATTAAAGTTGGAATTTATATACTTGATGTTTAAAATTATTAATCACATTTAAAATGATTTTAATATAATACATACATTTAAAATTAAGACGATAGTAATTATAATGTTCCAACTCCATTATATATTTAACATTAATACATTAAAAATTTTAACTTTGCATTTTATAATTTATATATAAGTAAAATCTATTTTTACTATAAATTATATTTATAAAAATTTAATATATACACTTAACAATAATCTACATAATGTATACATTTTAACTTTAATTTATAATTATATATGAAAGTATAATGTTTTTATTAAATAAATTATTAATTCAAGATAAACATTGATACATATCAGTTTAAATATCAAAAAAATATTACTTTATACATGTACCATAGATATAATATATATATATATATATTATAATTACACGAACACAAAATTATAAAGCCACACTTTTGTTTTTCCCCCATTTTTCATGAGCTGAACTCACTGATCTAAGACTTTTCTATGTACACAAAAGGCCTATTACTCTCAAATATTGTTCACAAATCTGTATAAATCTGTATTAGTGAGCACTTCTCATTTGCCGAGATAACCCATCCACCTCACAGGTGTGACATATCAAAATGATCATTAGACAGCATGATTATTGCACAGATGTGCCTTAGGCTGGCCACAATAAAAGGCCAATCTAAAATGTGCAGTTTTATCACACAGCACAATGCACAGATGTCGCAAGTTTTGAGGGAGCTTGCAATTGGCATGCTGACTGCAGGAATGTCCACCAGAGCAGTTGCCCATGAATTGAATGTTCATTTTCTCTACCATAAGCCGTCTCCAAAAGGCGTTTCAGAGAATTTGGCAGTACATCCAACCGGCCTCACAAACGCAGACCACGTGTAACCACACCAGCACAGGACCTCCACATCCAGAATCTTCACCTCCAAAGATCATCTGAGACCAGCCACCTGGACAGCTGCAACAATCGGTTTGCATAAACAAATAATTTCTGCACAAACTGTCAGAAAACATCTCAGGAAAGCTCATCTGCATGCTCGCCGTCCTCATCAGGGTCTCGACCTGACTGCAGTTCATTGTTGTAACCGACTTGAGTGGGCAAATGCTCACATTCGATGGCGTCTGGCACTTTGGAGAGGTGTTCTCTTCACGGATGAATCCCGGTTTTCACTGTACAGGGCAGATGGCAGACAGCGTGTATGGCGTCGTGTGGGTGAACGGTTTGCTGTTGTCAACGTTGTGGAACGAGTGGCCCATGGTGGCGGTGGGGTTATGGTATGGGCGGGCGTATGTTATGGACAACGAGCACAGGTGCATTTTATTGATGGCATTTTGAAAGCACAGAGATACCGTGACGAGATCCTGAGGCCCATTGTTGTGACATTCATCCACGACCATCACCTCATGTTGCAGAATGATAATGCACGGCCCCATGTTGCATGGATCTGTACACAATTCCTGGAAGCTGAAAACATCCCAGTTCTTGCATGGCCAGCATACTCACCGGACATGTCACCCATTGAGCATGTTTGGGATGCTCTGGATCGGCGTATACGACAGCGTTCCTGCCAATATCCAGCAACTTCGCACAGCCATTGAAGAGGAGTGGACCAACAATCCACAGGCCACAATCAACAACCTGATCAACTCTATGCAAAGGTGATGTGTTGCACTGCGTGAGGCAAATGGTGGTCACACCAGATACTCACTGGTTCTAAAACTGCACATTTTAGAGTGGCCTTTTTATTGTGGCCAGCCTAAGGCACAACAGTGCAATAATCATGCTGTCTAATCAGAATCTTGATATTCCACACCTGTTAGGTGGATGGATTATCTCGGCAAAGGAGAAGTTCTCACTAACACAGATTTAGACAGATTGTGAACAATATTTGAGAGAAATAGAAAAAGTACATAGAAAAAGTCTTAGATCTTTAAGTTCAGCTCATGAAAAATGGGGGCAAAAACAAAATTGTTGCGTTTATAATTTTGTTCAGTGTGTATATATATATATATATATATATATTATATTCCAACTTTAGTTTTCATTTAAATAAAGTGAAGCATTAAATCTGCAATAATAAATTATTACACTCTAATCAAAATCAATCTCGATCTCACATTTAAATAGTATAATCTAAATAATTAAGATATACATTTTCAACGTAATCTAAATATTAATATATCAATTCAAACTTTTTACTGTTAGTTGCCATCAATGACAGCATCACTAATGTATTGATGATTAACAGCGATAGTGATAAGTAACTGCGACATTCAGAATGTAATTACTGTACTTACATATTAAATCATTTAAAGTGCTATCGCTGATGGACATTCCTCATGCACAGTTCAAGTACTCAACTAATCGATAATGAAATTGGTTGCTGATCATTATTATTACAGATGATTATCAGTTTTATCGATTAGTTATTGCAGCCCTATATCCAAACATCATACAGTACACACACTTCTGAGTATTTTATGATAAACAGCCTTCATCACATTAATTAAAAAGCACAGCATCTCTCTTAAACATCAACCCATCGACATCTCAGTGTTAGTTTATAGTGCAGCTACGCTGTAAATGACTTCATGACGGGGGAAGTAAAACGAGCTGGTGTGTGAAGAGAGTTCACTCGTCTCTGCTGATCAAATCCTAGCATTCACTCGTGTACAGTACACACCCTACAACATAACCCACTCAAATCAAATATTCAAGGTGTCGAGGTTGTTAAAACTCAAACAGCATGCTATATGTTTGCAAAAGTAAGTGTTTATCCCTGTGGCGCTACCGAGCGCTGAGCTACGGCATGCAGTCGCTCAGCTAAACTCACAATAATGAGAATATAATGGTGAGGAGATGAGTTACAATATCGATTTCACATGCAGCACATACAGACTGAAGCACTCAGCCGGGTGAAGGATGCTTAACAGCTAAACTCAGCATACATACATACATACATACATACATATCCGGCACGCTTCAGGGCTTTATACATAAACTAATCCATATAACATGATCATATGCAGCTCATTTCTGGCAGGGAAGGAAACCTTCATCTGAGGTTTTGGGTTATTAAGCACAAAGGTGTCAGGGTAAAGTCACTGCATCATAATATGATGGACATTAAAGAGAAATATCAAATTATAGGCTGGTTTTGACAGACTCGTGTGCTGATAGGGACTCCTGAGCTCCCTTCAGACCAGTAATGAGCTGCGGCGGGCTCCTTTAATACCAGCCATAATGTTTTTCTGATTGCCCCGTTTAATCTTGCCCCCTCGTGCCGCCCGCAATTGGAGCACCAGACCGTTTCACAGTCTCACTCCAAGAGGTTCAACACATTCACATGAGGAGATATGAGCAGAGAAAGAGACTGTTGTGCACATATATTTCCCATACTGCAGTGCTTCACATAGCCAGTTGGTTGTCTTGGTTTTGCTGCGCTCAACTCATGTCAGAAAGATCATATTCAGGAGCTCAGTGCATGCGTACGGCACTATGAAGTCATAATTACAAGAGGGAAACTTTGCATTTTCTTCAGGCTGGACTTTCTGAGTGTTAATTAAGGAATCATTGATATTGATCATAAGCTGTAATTATGAATATTGACAGAGCAATTGATTTTGTACACATTTTGTGTAATGATAATCAGGAATAGCAAGAAAGCTTGAAAGAAAATAACTTGTAGCTTTTTTGACTATATATATATATACGCACACACACACACATAATTCAGTAATATAAATGTCAATATAAATATAGAAATAACAATATAAATAAGTGATCATTAGAAAGTAACTTTTCTTAAACTGAGAACTTCAGAGTGTTAATTAAAGAATCACTGTGGAAGCTAACTGATATTGATATAAGCTGTAATTCTAATGTTGACAGCAGAATTGATTTTGTAGGCATTTTGTGTACTGCTAATGAGGAATAGCCGAAAGCTTGCTAGAAAAACCTAATCATTTAGCTGGTTCATAAGGAGGATTGTTTGACTCTGTAACAGCACTAGAATGATAAAACAGCAGTTAAACATAATGTTAATCCTTTGCTCTTAATTATGGATTTAGCACTAAAGTCATTTATGTGTTGGTCAAGAAGTTAAAAAAGAGATTTTCTCCACTCAAAATCACTTACAACGCAAATCATGTTGACTTTTAATTTTCGAGGATGACTTGAATGTGGTGTTTATTATGGATGATATCTGATGTTAGGGAGGTTAACAAGCAGGAATGGGAATCTTATATACCACTTGATTGAGTTGATTCGCATTGAAAGGTAAAATGAAATTAATAAGCAATTCCCATTGCCTATAAATTAAAAAAAAAAAAAAAAACCAAAAAAAAAAAAAAACTAACAGCAACAGGTCTATTGAATCCCATCTCAATCTTTACAAAGGTATGGAAGCTTAGGATACTTGCGAGTATCCAGGGTTGGTGTTGGTGTTATTATTATTTAAAATAGTAAGAGTATCAAATAACATGAATTAAGTACAATTAAAATATAACATTTTATTTCAGTTCAGTGGCACAAAAGCAACACTTTGAAACTTATTCGGTAAGTATCTATAACAGTAAAACTAAAACATCAAAATCTATAAACAAAAACAAAAACAAAAATACTACAAAAGACAAAAACACACCCACAAATTAAAAACTTAACTAAACTAAATAAATTAAATAAAATAAAATATAAAAAATATAAAATTTCAACAGATATCACAAAAACTAGTACTGAAGGAGTTTTTATAAATTTAGTAACTAGATTGTATATAAATTTATGAAAGCTTAATAAAAATGTATATTAAATTATATGTACTATGTATTTTTTTTTTAGTTGGCAAACAAACATTGCTCATTTTTGTTTAAAGTTGACGGACTAAATAACTAAAAACTAAATAAAACACCCTAAAAAATTAATAGTAAAAAAAACAACAACTAAACTTATTTAAAAAAAGCTATAAGACACAAAACCCCAAAAAACTATAAAAAAAATGACAAAACAAAACCAAACAAAATGACAAAAACTTACTATACTTAGATTAAAAAGAAAAATATGAGATCTTTTTTTTTTTTAAACTTTTTAAAATAGTATATAGGGATTTATGGAAGGTCAGATCTTGTTAATAAACAGGTTTATGGCTTGTTAACTAACTAAAACCATAAAATAACAATTTGCATTACTTGAAATAAAATAATGATTTACTGAAATGCAATAATTGTAATTTTTTTTCAGCTATTTGCCAAGCAACATTTCCCACGATATAATATATATATATAAATAAAAATGACTAAAAATGACAAAAATTACACTACACTACAAAACACTACAGAATCACTAAAACTTAGCTAAAATTAAAATGAAAACTCAAAATCTAATTAAAAATATTAACAAAAACTCAATGATACTGAAATGACGCTGCTAGTTTCTAAGAATAGCCCATTCTCCTTCAGCTCTGAGTGTAAATGCGCAATATGAATCATCTGAAAAACCATCACAATGCATCTGTGCATTCATTTCCCCCCGAGCTAGTTAACTGCAGGACAAATTACCTTTCCACATGGTCCAAGTTTCCAGCCACCCCGAGTCCTCCGATAGTGTAGAGTTTCCCATCGTACACCAAGCTGTTGTGCCTGCAGCGAGAGACGGTCATCCGGGACACCAGGTTCCAGTTGTCCAGAAGTGACATGTAGCACCACACATCTGCCACTGTCACCCCTGACTCCGTACCACCTGGAAACAAGACCACGCACACCATCACGCCTTGACATTGCACAATGTCAATGTTGAAAATGCTCTGAAAAGATTTGGGAATAAATTTACAACTGTTTACCGATGCGACACGGACACCAAGACTTGTAATACGACCTCAGAAAGTACCAAAATAAGCTGGACGGAAACGTGACCTTGATAAAGGATTTGTTGCATTTATCTGGCACGGAGAGCAATAGATGTTTTGATATCACGGGTCGGTGGACGCAGATTAATGTAACTGCATTGGTGATCCTTCATCAGATCATTGCAAAAACAGTCTGAGAAGTGACCGCAGAGTCTGTTCTGTTGATACATGACCTTCCCTCCAAAATCTGACGTACCTGACAGGTAAATATTGTCTCCGGCGGAGATGACGCTGAAGAATTCGCGGTCGTAGAACGGGAGGCTGGCTAGAGGATACCATTTGCTGTTCTGTGGGTTGAAGCAGGTGACGGCCGTCAGAGAGCGCTGGTTCATACCGATCGCCTGCCTTCCTCCCACCAACACGATCACCTCTGCTACACCTGCGGGTTAGACGGAGGATACAAATATATGAGGACTTGATGGCCCCTGTGGTAGCCGTGTCGATGTGTTGAAATAGAGAGCCTGACAAAGGCTGGGAGTGCAGTTATTCTTCATGGCGGATTGATGGACTGCAGGGACCTCCAAAGAAGATTGCTGCTCCTCCACACCGTTTCACATTGCAGCTATCTTATGTGAGAATCTAAAACCCAGAGAGCTGCACTACAAAAATAAATAAAGGCACACTGGAAGAAGAGAAAAAAAAGTTTTACTGAAGCGTCAGTAAAACCTATGAATGGCAGTATATGTAATATAAATGAAATGAATATTAAAATACAGCACCTAATATATTATATAAAAACTGGTATCCAGGTTACCCAGCATCCCACGTGAAGAGTCTGTCTGTGCATGTGTGTCCAATGAAGAGTGTAAGTGAATTATCAGAGCTTAACTAAACTCATAACCATCTGTTTGGCTGCATGCCCTCAAGAGTCTTAGAGCCCTGGGCACATTGGCTTCGACACTACCTGAAATGCATCATGGGCACCTGCGCACTCATCCGTGATCCTCTATTCTGCTACTCTCATTTTTGCAAAGTACTCGGATGAAATATGAGTGTTTAGCATTTGTAATAACAAATTCAGTTCTAACACACACACTGCTTTAAAATCCGATCGGATGAGCCAATATATGCACACCTGTGTCCACTATTGCATGCATTGTACAGTTATGCTAAAGTATTACTAGAACTGTTTATTAATGGAGGCAAACATCACTATGCTACAGGTTTTATACTCAAACTTTGCTGTGTAATTCAGACTGTTTGGTAAATGATGCCACAAATCTTGAAGTTGTCTAAGAAATTATCCCTGCAATTTTCCCTTGGCGGATGATAACATGTCCAAAATACATGTTATGTAACATGTTACAACAGAATTGACTTCAGGGAGTGACAACCGCATTTGCAGAAATTCTACGCCGTGTGTATGAAACCGAACTGAACAACCAGTTGTTAATGACCAGTGCTTAGGTAGTAACTGGATTCCATATTCCATAAACTAAGTACTTGTAATTAGATTCTATTGCATTTTAGAATACTCAGACTAGTTACTTTTTATATTGATTATATGATTACATATTATTCACATATCAGAGTCGTGTCTATTCTGTATATGTGGTGCACATGAAATCAGAAGGTATGGTTTGATTCTTTAGCGTTGCCAGATCTTGCTAGAAAAATAAACAACAAGCAAGAACAAGCGCTTATTAAACTCAAACTCATTATCTTGGAAATATGCCATGTACCGAAATATAAGTGACCTGCACCTGCCTATTTTATTAACTCCATAAACTGGATCGAGCCCAAATAACAAGCCCAAAGACGTTTAATAAGTGTCGCTTATAATAAGTGGACATGGCAACCCTTCAAAGAGTGTGCTCTGTGAAACAGCCTTCCAAACATAAACTAAACACAATAGCTCTGTCAATGGTGGTTTAGTTAAAACTGCTGAACATATCCAGCCTTTGGTTGCTGTAATATTACTTTGGTAAAGAAATGCATATTTAAATGCAGTTGTCACTCCTGAAACCCGTACCGTGTACGTGGCCATAGAGACTTGGGGGCTCTGGATTGGATCAGTAGGCAATAGCCTAACAAGCACCTCACTGCATTTATCTTCAACAAACGAGGTCTAAATGTTCCCGCAGAAGGAAAATGAAAGAATCCCAGCATCATCCGGTGTAATTCTATCCAGGTTTACACTTAGAAAGCCTATTGTTGTGTGTGTAAGGGTTCGAGCGCTCAGACTTCCTGCATCATGTCTACACCGGCGCAGGGCTTGTCATCAAATCGCCTCGCAGAGACCGGCTTTGTTTAAGGTGCAGGAAGAAAGGCGGTGAGAGAGCCGAGGAAAGTGAGAGAGAGACGGGAAGACATCCTTGAGCTTCTTTTAACCACTGGCTCATCTTTCCGAATCAATACTTCCCCTGCGCTCCCCTGACAACAGCCGCCTGCCTGATCCATGGGCTTCTCTCTGCTCCAGCATCCTTTTTTTTTTACAATATTGTCATCCTTTTCTCCTTCTCCATTTCTCTCTCCCTCTTTCTAAATCTTGGCTTTTCTCTCCAGGGCAGGTAAAAACACAACTGGAGTGGAAAAGCAAAATTGAGAGGAAAAAATACACTGTGAAAGGGATTGTCTTAACTGAGACATGAGGAAGGGCCAGACTGCTGCTGAACCATATGCTGTCTGATCTGGGGGAAATGAAGCATTCAGCATCCTTTAGGCAAGCAGGTAGAGCAGACAGAACATGTGCAAATGAAGTGAAAGGCCCCTTCTTTACTGTCTCTATTTTGTCAAATCAAAACAAATACATACTGTATCCTATTCTTAACAATGGTGTATAACTGTAAAAAGCTAATTTACATTCATGCCTTTGCAATATACATTTTAAAAACCGTGTGAAAAAGGGAACAAAAAAGGAACTGCAAGGAATCCTACAGACACAACTAGGAATTTTAAAAGTTAGTAAGTTAGTTATTAGTCTAAAGTGCACCCTTGATTAAATTATATGATTTTCTCATGATTTTGCAGAAATGTGTAATATTAGATTTTAAGACAAATACAAATTTGCCTGTACAACCTGTATATAAAAAAAATGATATATATATACACATATTAATTTTATAATAATAATTAAATTGAATTGAATTTAAATGTAAATTTACATTTTATATAATTTACATTTTCATTTTAATGGATGAGTTCAACATACAGTGAAGGAAAACCTACTAGTGCCCAGCAAACATGTGAAGTCCTTCAATAGTGTTTCCTTTTTATTATTATTTTAAGAAGCTGAATGATTGTTTTGATTTATTATTTTGATTTATTACATAATTCTCATACTTCCAAGCATGTTATTTCATAATATTAGTAAATAGTAAATAGTAATAATAAAGAATGAGTGGATGTGCCCAAACTGTTGACTGGTAGTTTATAATTGACGATGCATTTCTCTGTGTGCACACCTTATAATGAACTGAAATGTGAAAAAATTATATGGCAGGTCTATCACTCCAGTTACTGTCACAGCGAGTATATTCATTTTACTGTAACCCCTAAAGGGCAACCACAGCGCACTGTGAGATTTCAGTCTGTTTGAGCAGCAAGTGACCTTTTTCAGCCTTCAAAAGTGCTGCTGAAGCAACGTTTCATTCCTTAATGAGAAATGCTTTTCTTTTAATCGAGTTACCTCCATTCAAACAGCCTAAAGCAAGCTTCGTCATAGAAAAGTAAACAAAAACAGAAGTAAACAGAAAGTGGACCAGTAGGAGTTCAGCCAGCACCTGTCAATCAAGCTGGATGTGGGCGGGGCAAAGCGCTTCCCACATCTACTTTTCCTGTTTGCCTGCTTTCTGTCGACGCGTTGAGCAGCGATCCACAACTTTGACAGGTGAGCTTCTCCTCGCTCGGCATGCACAGCCTCCCACAGGACAATCACACCCGTCTCTTCCGCCTCACTTCCCCTTAATGTGTCCTATCTATGGCATTGGCTCAGCGGCTGCCATCGGTAAATAACGGTTTGCCAGACGGGACGTCAGGGCGGCCAGGTAGCGCTCATCCCCCACTGAGCTAAAGAGCTATAATGATAACATCCAGAGTTAGGAACGATGGTAAATAACTCTCTTTTTCTCTCCTCCTGTGCTCAATCTCTCCTTCACAGTGGGAGGAAACCCAAACCTGCTCTAAACAGCCACCACCTTGGCCTAGAACAAGACCCCGGATCCCCCAGCCGAGACCGGGCTTGGTTTCCATCTAATTGCCCTCGTCCTGCTCTTCCCCATCATTAAAAACTGGATGTGGAAGAGGTCTTTAAGTCCAGAGGAGAGGAAGTTATCTCTCTCCTCTGAGACTCTCCGACGGTTGGGGTCATGGGCAGAGATAAATTGCAGCTTTGAACCCGTTTGTCAGAAAGACGTGGCGGGCAGGTGACGCTGCAGGCGTGGGTGTCCCTGACCGTCTGAACTTTGTATGTTTGGGCTTTTACCTCTGTCATTTCGTTGCCCTTCAATCCAGTTCTGCCGGAGCGAGTCAAAAGCCTCGCAAATGAAAAGAGAGGATAAGTCAGGCCTGAAGAAGTTATTAAGTGCTCTACCTTGGAAATACATTTTCTGGGAATGATGATGATGATAATGTAGTTAGGGATGAAACGAAAATCATTTTGCTCACATAACAGTAATGCGTGGAACAAAATGCCCTTTAAAGTTGTCCGTAACCTTGCGATCTCTCACTCCTCCTCAGCTTTTAATGAATATCCTGCATTTACTGGACAATCCAACTCACTGTTTCAAGCTCAGGTACTGCAGTAGTTTAGACTCATGTACCCAGGCACTAATATTGGCATAAGTGACCCTTTGATAAGCTCTGCCTCTTTGGTTACTGTTGCAAAGTGTATACATTGTAAAGAAACTGACTTGAGATTTCCTTTACCAACAGGATTTTCAGTAAAGTGTGCTCATGGTGGTACAAATTGATTGATATTATATAAAAAAAATTCACAATATAAATAAATGTTATATATAATGTTGATTTATGTGGATAAAATATTGACACACACACACACACACACACACACACACACACACACACAAAAACTGAAAGTTTTGTTTCCCCACTTTTGTTGGGACAAAAATTATTATTTTTGTTAATCTCGATTAAGTAAATATGCAAGCAAGCACGTAAATCAATCAAATCAACCAACCAACCAACCATCCATCCATGCAGCCAACCAACCAACCACTCAATCAATCAATCAATCAATCAACCAATCAATCAACCAACCAATCAATCAATCAATCAATCAATCAATCAACCACCAACCAATCTAACTTTTTTGGCAACAATATTTTACTGATAATATTACTGATAATTTCCATAACATTTCATCTAATCAATTATAAATGGAATAAAAACACATGAAAATATGGTTAAGTAAATAAATGAATCTAATATTTGGCAACAATTTTTACCATATTTTTTATAATTTCCATAAAAAAGCTATAAAACATAAAAATTATATATGGATTAAAAACACATTAAAAAAATACCAGTGTCTTCTCTAAGAAATGGCAAATGACACCAGTTGCTAAGGTTGGACTGGTAAGTCATGCTTTATAGGGATAGCAAATGAAGTCATACGGTTGAATTACCTGACGAGAGTAAATTATAACCAAAAAAAGGGGAAAATTTCATTTGGGTGAACTATTCCATCCGGCAGAGCTCTGTGAGAGTCATTGCAGCAATTCTGGCCATTAACCAGCCACTTGGACAGAAATGGGGTCGTCTGATATTCATACAGTATAAAGCATAAAGGAAATATAAACCAACCATGGTTTGCTTCTTCCATGTGACATTTACACGAGTAAAGGGGTAAATCTGGGTAAGGGTACATCTGACATAGATTTAACATTAGATGAGCATAATCTACATGTCACTCAATGCTACTACAGTAATTGCCCTCGAAAACCACTTTGACTGTCTTGCAAGACTGATTGCCAGAAGCCTTGCCAACCTGCAATCAAAATGCCCTCATTGTAACAGTCTGTGGGATATGCAAAGCACCTGTGGGAGCCAGTGGAACCTTAACCATATTACCATAAACAGGACTTTAATTCTCAGTGTACTCATATCCTGCTGTGTAAAGCAGCCAATCCAGCCAGAGTGCCGTTTTGAGAAACGCTTATTTTCTCGTGCATATGAATCAGACTGAGAATTTTAACCAATCATTTAAAGGGGTCATCGGATGTCCCCTTTTCACAAGCTGATAGATTCCTTTAAGGGTCTTAATGAAAAGTCTGTAACATAGTTTTGTTAAAACTTCTCTCAATGGTAGCCTAAAACAACACCCTTTTTACCCAGTCAAAAACAGCTCTTTTCAGATAAAGCCATTTTTGTAGCATTTTCCTTTAAATGCAAATGAGCTCTGCTCACCCCACCCCTCTCTTCCGAGCTGCTCTCTGAGGGACTGTTTACTTTAGGATTCATCGTTAAACTTGCTAATTAGCACATTATTAGTAAAGGTGATTTGCAAAGATTCATTAAAAAAAAAAATCTTATACTCACTTCTTCTGTTGGTGAAGCTGGATCACGAATGATTCGTGCGAACATAGACTCATTTATGTAGATCGGGGGAGCATTCCCTTTAAAAAACAAACGTAATCCACTGCGTCTTCAGCGGCTCAGATGTCGGGAGTAAATGATGACTGCTATGTTCATTATTACATCAAACAACAAAACACATCAATCGCTTAATTGGAGACATTCTTGTCTTCCCCTGCACCAGAGTCAACACAATGGCAGACTGATGACAGCTCACCTCAGGGCAGGTCTAAGGTAAGACACCAGTCCAGTCTGTGCTGAAACGCTACTGTCAATCAACTATCGTAGGATAGTTGGTCTGTGTGATGTCACACTGACAGACATTTGAGAATGACTTCGATTTGAAAAGGGCATGATTTAACTCGATAAAAAAAAACACTGGGTGGATCTTTATCATCATTATAGGGTGGTTGTGTACACACACTACCGACACACATTTATGTTCAAACAACATGTAAAAGTGCATGTCGCATCCGATGACCCCTTTAAGGATTTAGAGAGACCAAACTAAATAATTTAAAAATCAATTATTGAAAACTGACTAATTTCTAAGTACCAAGGGAAAGATGTGCCCCTTCAACAGCCACTTTCACACATTTAATTGCAGTAAAACTGCAAAATTTGTCCCTCTTTTATCTGTGTTACAGGAACATTCACACCGGAGCTGAAGAATTGGCTCTCTTTCAACTCAAGAGTGTGAATTTGTTTGGAATTGGCCACATTTAAAGGAAGACATATTGGAATGACAAGAAAAATTATTTACTGAATTGACCCGTTTTTAAAATTCATTAAATATTGAGCGACTGAATACTTGCATTCTTCAAAAAAAAAAAAAGAAGGAATAAATTTCCCATCACTGCACTCCCTCCGCCTTTGATTGAAAACTCATGCAGCAGCATCTGTCAGGCCTATAAACCTTCAAACCTTAAGCCAGCATTCAACAACTGACTTTGCTTCAAATATTCAGTTTTAAACAAAACAATTATTTATATGCTAGTATAATTATAACATATAATTAAAAAAAAAATTATAAAATTTGAAATGCAATTCTGCACTCTTTTACTACCTCAATTCAAATTCAGCAACTGAATTAGAATTTAAAAGGCATCTGTAATTTAATTCTGAATGGCGCATAACTCAGACTCACATACAGTGTGAACACCAAAATGCTGTTTAAGCTCAAACAAGAACTTTTCCTCCAACATTACAACATCTTAAACTGCCAGAGCTGATTTTCCACAATGGGTCCTGTTCACAAATGAGCTCTAAATGGAAAAACGCTGTTAAATTTACGGTCTAAGAGCAGAGACTAAGAGCAGCTCAAACTCTAGGCACAATATCTGCACATAAACTCAAGAGTCCACCGCACTGCGAGCTGTCATTTACAAGGGACCCAAGCAGCAATCAAACTGCCCTTTGCAACAAGAGAAACAGCTCCCGGACAGGAAGACAGACATGATTCGGAGTGAGCTTTGTGCTCTGGAGAGAGAATTCCTCCCTGTAGAGCACTGCCGCATACATTATCTATCCGTCTCTTAAAAGCAGTGTCTTATTTAATAGTTTATCAACCAAAAATTCGTCATTCTCGAATACGGCCGCATTAAGTGTGACAAAAACGTCCTGAAAGGGGAATTTAAAACACTGCAGGCCCACTGAGCCAAACACAGTCGCAAAATCATCCACTTCAAAATGTAAATTTCATCCAACTACTGTAGACGACGGAAAAGCAATCAACAGCTGAAATGTACCGAGCGAAATGTTATGATTAGGGCTGACACATTTATCATTTCCATTCTCTAGGACGGATTAATCCAACAAAAGACATGTGAACAGGAAATTCAATTATGATGGTGGTTTGTAAAATGAACAAACCACCAATTTTGATGCAACAGTCACAGAGGAGTCAGGAATGATGATTAATTGCAAACGTTTTCTGCCTTTTGTTTGTGCTACAGTTACATTCACACCAGAACTGCGCTAAATTGAAGAATTGGCTCTCTTTCAATTCACGAGTCTGAATTTCATTTTAAATTTGAATTGACACACCTGGAAGTTGAATTGGAATGACAGGAAAAAGAAATACCTGAATTGCATTTTTACATTTGTAAATGGTCTATAAAAACTCAATTTAACCCTTTGAAACTGGCTGTGTCATCACCAACCTGTGCAAGCAAGCTGCATTCATGTAACTGTAACTCTTCAACCGTTTGAGTTGAGTGGAAGGAGGAAGCAGGATTTTTCAAAACGGCATCTTATAATGTGCAGTGTGTGCAGAGTGCATTTGCATGCGTGCAGGTGTGTGTGTATGCAAAAAAAGGCTTCTGAGTGAAAACTGTGAAACCCAGTGAGACAAAAAGACTTGTATTATATGTATTACAGTCCAGTTTTCAGATGTTAGATTCTTTTGTTAATTTTTTCAGATTTTTAAACAGTAAAATTTATTCATTTTGACAAACTCTCAACATAGTAATTGGTCAATAACTGTAATTTATTAAAGGGGTCATATGATGCTTTTTTAAAGATCATTATTTTGTGTATTTGGTGTAACAGAATATGTTGACATGCTTTAATGTTCAAAAAACACATTATTTTTCAAATACTGTACATTATTGTGGGTCCTCTATGGCCCGTTTCTCTCAAACGCTTCGTTTTCTACAAATTCCTTCCGACAAGCGCAGTCTGCTCTTGTTGGCCAGCTGACCCAGTGCATTGTTTTTGGCCGAACACCGCAAGCACTCGTCGAAAATGTAACGCCCCTTACCATAATAAAAAGCTTCATCTTTCAAAATAAATGTAAATACAGAGCCCGAAAGGGCAACAGAGTCGCGTGACAGACACAGTGATGAATCTGGTATGTGTTTGCAGTACACAAGTTATGGTTAAGACAGCTGACTCCACTGTTATGTGACATTGTCTCTCTCTCTCTCTCTCTCTCTCTCTCTCTCTCTCTCTCTCTCTCGCACACACACACGATGCGCAAAACTCCGCATTTGAACAGTCAATAGCAAATACTTAAACTAATAACAAAACAGTAGCTGATTCAGAAGCGCCAGATTGTCATAGCAAAGTCAGAATGACCTCTTCTCCTAGGTTCACGAAACGGTCGTCATAAAAATGCATTGCTGTTCTGTTGTAAGTAATCTTAAAGATTCCTAAATGCATCTACTTTCTGAAGGCCAATAAAGTGCTTTTGCTTTCGCCTAGAAACACACCGCGTCTCTTGACATTCTGCTTCAACACTAACTGCGGTTACTTGAAAACCACGCCTTCTTTCTTTTGCGTGCACATTTGGGCGCATTATGCTAATATTTCTACATAGTGAGGTAGATATGTGGGGGTTTGTTAGAACGAGCCGTTTTAGGGGGGTTTGGCAGAGTCTTAACTTTGATAAAGTTGTTTTTTTGGTTTTGAGACTTTAGTCTTTGCTACTTCATGGATCTTATCTATGCACAATCAGCTTGTACCTGCCAAAGAGAAAGGAAAACTTGAAATCGCATCATATGACCCCTTTAAAAACCAACTGCATTCTGAAAGAATGAAAAAAAACAACTCCTTGCACTTGAAGATAGCATACTGTTTTAGAATTTTACATAAAAAAACAGTAAAAGTGACCTATTTTAGATTCAGGTTCTAAAGAGTTAATAACTATGATGAAATATAAAACAAACACAAATTTCTATAGGTGGCATTATAGGAGGCCTATAAACCTTCAAACTTGGTAAAGCCATTATTTATCAAATTATTATAATACTACAAATTAAAAAATATAAACTTAAATACAATTTCATTCTACATCCTTACATTTAAATTAATAATTCAACCATTATCCAACCTATTTGCAAACTTAATTCTATTTCAAATCAAATCCAGGAACTGAATTGGAATTTAAATTGCATTTGCAGTTTAATTCTGAATAGTGTGTACAACCCTGACTCAAATGCTGTTCGAACTCAAACAGGAACTTTTCTACCAACAGTACAACTTCTTAAACTGCTGGAGCTGATTTTCCACAAAGGGTTCTGTTCACAAACCAGCTCTAAATGGAAAAATTTTGTTAAATTTAAGGTCCATCTATAGGTGGCATATCAAACAATTACTCAGCGAAATGAACCAACCATCAATTTTGATGCAATAGTCGGGACTGACAATGGCTGAAATTCCCTCGCGATCGTGCCCAGTTCTTCACATCCGCTTCAGTAACATCCACAGGCATCTACAGGGACGCTGCGCTTTATCAGAGAAAGAGACTAATTAAACCGACTGGACCCTGCGCTGAAGGTGAAACACCGAAAGCAATGAGGTTGGCCCTCCAGTCATCGCACGACTAAATCAATTAAACAAACGCAGACGTACTGCAAAACGCCACCCTTCCGTCCTCACCTTCAAGCTGCTGCTTTGGCGATAAAAGCAGTTAGAGAAATGAGTCGGTAAAAGCGGTTTGTGGTCTGTAAAGGACTGAGCTGAGTGTTAAATCAGCACAATCCAATACCTTTGACTCCTTCTGCCACACGCCAGCAGCCGATTGAATGTTGCACTTCGAAGAGGTGACCTCAATAAAGTGTGTCAAAGCTTTGTGAATGGCCGCCAAAAGGAAGGACGGATTCTGAAACGGGAGCTAATTAGTCGAAATCAGCAGACGTACAGCACAGAAATGACATGACAGCACACTCAAACATGACAGAAATGCAATTCACTTAGTGACAGGGATACCAGACGACTATAATAAAACATCAGACAGGAGGGTAACCTGCATACTGTGACTTGACTAACGCATTTAACAGTTTGCAAAGCATGTACAGCACTAATCAAAAGTTTGGGGTCAGTACTACTAAATTAATATTTTAATTCAGCAAAGAGGCATTAAACTGATCAAAAGTGGCAGTAAAGTCATTTTTAATGTTTACAAAAGATTTCGATTTCAAATAAGCGTACTTTTGAATTTTATATTCATCAAAGAATCCTGTAAAAAAACAAAAAAAAACAGTATGACTGTTTCCACAAAAATACTGTTTTCAACATGAATAATAATAAGAAATGTTTCTTCAGAAGCAAATCAGCATATTAGAATGATTTCTGAAGGATCATGTGACACTGGAGTAATGATGCTGAAAATTTAGCTTTGCATCAGGAATAAATTACATATCTAAATAGAAAATGGTTCTTTTAAATTGCAATATTTCATATTTTACTGCATTTTTGCAGCCTTGGGTGAACATAAACAACTTTTTGCAAAAACACAAAAAATCTTGCACCCCCAACCTTTAAAACGGTAGTGTAAATGATTGAAAATAACTTCTGTAATGTCTAATCTTTGGACACAAAAAGAGTAAAATCCAAGCTAAAACTCTCAGCTTCACACATAATCGGCTTATTTATTCTGGCATCCATATTAACAGGTTGCTGCATTCCTATTTTGCACTGTGCTCGATTTCTCCACCTGTACCGAGCTTAACTCAGCAGAAAACACAAATAAAATGCACTGTAAGTCTTTGTATTGACACCATCTCTTGCAATACGGACTTTTATGAAGCCACATGAAGTGATAGAGTGAAACTACTCCGCTATTGTTCGAAACAAAACTTATGTTGGGCTTGATGCAGTGATAAGGCACATAAACTGTGCACTGAATCCAGATGATTTTTCAATGTTTATAGCTATGCCATGGAGTTTGGGTTAAGTTCTGAAAGTGAAGTGAAGTGAAGTGACATGTGACCAAGTATGGTGACCCATACTCAGAATTAGTGCTCTGCATTTACCCATCCAAAGTGCACACACACAGCAGTGAACACACACAAACCGTGAACACACACCCGGAGCAGTGGGCAGCCATTTTTTGCTGCGGCGCCCGGGGAGCAGTTGGGGGTTCGGTGCCTTGCTCAAGGACACCTCAGTCGTGGTATTGAGGGTGGAGAGAAAGCTGGATATTCACTCCCCCCACCTACAATCCCTGCCGGTACGAGACTCGAACCCACAACCTTTGGGTTACGAGTCTGACTCTCTAACCATTAGGCCACGACTTCTGTGTAGATTAATTACCATTTGGAAGCTAATATGGACGTCTTCCTCACATAAATTACATTTCATGTTTACAATAGGTCACCACAGCTAGAAAATGCATGAATCACTATGAGGGCAAATCAAAAGACTAAGACTAATTATCAGGACAAATGGCATCTCAACTCTGTTAGAGTGCTTTGCTCGTCCTAGTGATTGAGAATGTGCATATAAACAGCTTTGGAATTAGACATTTATAGACACTTTCATCCAAAGCGACTCGCACTGCATTTAATGTAAATAATAGGACAGTTCTTGGAAACCCATGAAATCGTAAATAATCCCTCAAAAATGTGCTGACTGCAAAACATTCATCAGAGAATGTAAAGTATACAGTATGTATTAGTTTAGTATAGTTTAGAGAATTGCTATGTGGTTGCTTGAAAGTTTTAACTGGTTTCTTAGATATGGCTCAGGTCTTTCCATCAACACATATGGCATTAAAGTCTGCAATTTTTCTGCCCGTTTAATTGCTCACTAATATAAAAATGGTAAGTTTGATTACATAGAAAAGTAATAGTTTTATATATTTTCCCATTGCCATTTTAAAAATGTCTGTGTTCTTGCTTTTCCATCAATGTTGTTATTGTTAACTAAAACTAACACTATTCAAAATCATTGCCGATAATAATAAATAAATAAATAAAGCTGGAAAAAAATAAAATACAAATATTAGATGAAAAATTCAACTTAAAAAACCTTTTGAAATGTTGCCTTGGAACTGAAATAAATAAGTACTACTAAAATTACTCAAATAAAAAGTGAAAAGTCATCAGAGCTATATAGAAATATTTAGAAATATTACAAATTAAAAAAAAGCACAAAACAAAATGACTACATTTTAAACTACAAATAAAATAATAAAGCTAATTCAAATTTATAATAAATGCTATAAAGGTACATAAAATAATAATAAAAAAAGATTACTGTTATTCTAGAAAATTCAAAGAAAATAAAATATTTAAATAAACTTAAAATAAATAAATATAAAGCATTCGGCGACACAATAATGCTAAATAAATAAATGTTTAAGTTTAAGCTGGAACAAAATTGCCTTTGAAATGTTGCCATGGAACTGAAATAAGTTGAAGCACTAAAATTACTAAATTAAAAACTGAAATAAAAATAAACTAAATAGAAATATAAAAAAAAAACTAATAAAATGACAAAAATTTATATATATACAAAAACAATACTAAAACAAAATTAAATGAAAAAATAAAATGAAAATAAAAGCTAAATGAAAAAATAAATATATACCATACTAACAGGCTACATAAAAATACTAAAATAATATTGTTCTCCATATGATGTAAGTCAATGGGGTCCAAAGTATCTTCTTTTGTGTTATACTGAAGAAAGCAAGTCATACAGGTTTAAAACAACATGAGAGTGAGTAAATGCATATTTTTTTGCGACCCATTTCAAAAAACAATTTCCTCAAATTAATTCTCTCAAGGAGGGCCACAATATTAAGCTTCTGCTTTAGTAAAGCTGTTCAAACATCATATGATGTTCAGGGTCAGAGTTAAGCAGAACAGGGTCACCTTTCACAGTCCTCGTCCCTTATGGTTCCTAATTACGCACCTGACCTACCCACGAGACCAGCCGCTAATCAGCTGCAAGTGTGGGCGAACTAGATTAACAAACGCTTTGTTATTCGACGATAATTTGAGTTATAGGTGTGACGGCAGTCCTCGCTGCCAGCATGGACTGCTAAAAGAGACTGTCGTGAGTTTAATTAGGACGGATTGCCCATCTACAGCAGTTACAGGGTGTGAGCCAGGTGTGCCGTCACCCTGATTTGCTCGGAGGATTTCCGTGCGGCAGAAGCGGAGGGAAGAGAAGGGCCCAGGTGAGTCCCATCAGTCTGACGACAGCTGGCACTTACCAGCAGCTCTGAGAGCGCGAGCCGCGGGCCAATGCAAACCTGCATGCTTGGCGAAGAACCTTTCATGGGTGACACCACAGCACCTCTTCTGTGTCTTTTCATACATAAGAGACTTATCAGCCGAGCTCAGGTGGAGAGTGAATGCATTCAGTCGCACACAAACACACACACGGCAATTACAAACTCCTGGCAGCGCTTCCTCAATCTCTGTCGCTAAAAAAAAAGCTATTTATGCTCCCCTTCGTCTTTGACTTCTACCCTAGTTTTCTCTCTCTTCGCCGTCTCTTTTTCATAAACGGGTCCTACGGGTGACAGGCCATCACGTGGTGTTTCATAACCTCCATCAGATGGCCCGCCAGATGGTCAAGCCAGCGACGAGTTCACTCAAGAGTCCTGTACACAGCCAAACAATCAAAGACTTCATACAAAAATGCTGAAAGGAGTCAAGTCCATCCTTCGTGAGCAAATCAGAGGCACAGATGTTGGACGAAACACAGAGGATACGAGTCCACGCAGCCTTACAGAAAAAAAGAACTGGGTGGTACCATGAAAAAAAGAGAAAAGCTAAGAGTAGGTCAACAACAACAACAATAGAAAGAAAGAAGGAAAGAAATGTTGGCACTAAAAATGACAAATTTGCTGTAATAAAAAATAATAAATATTATCTATATTAAATAATAATATTATATATTATATTATCAAAACACAACAACAACACAAGTTGAATTGCAATAAATATCAAAAGCGTTTCAACCCAACTCACGGTGCTCAACTGTAGAAAATCTCACAACATATTAATCAATATCTTTTAATTAAAGTTTCAAATAACAAACAAACAAATACTAAACCTGAAAAATCAAATGGCGACAACTTTATCCTTATCCATTAATTATCCACAGAAACAAGTACTATATATATATATATATATATGGTGTGTGTTTGTGTGTGGTGTGTGTGTGTAGGTGTGTGTTAAAGAACAAAATTATAAAAGATTTAATTAATCTATATCAAAATTTTTTACAAACCAAGAAAAAAACTAAAATAACTACATTAATGAAACTGAAATATATAATAAAGCTATATATATATAGTATGTATATATAATAAAAAAGTACCCTATTTAGTTTTCCTATACAGGGTGTTTATTTACATTCAAAATACCACCATGGTATTTTCAAGGTACATGTCTAAAAATGTATGATAATAACAGTACTTTGTTAGCTAGTGAATAAAGATGCTCAAAAATGATATATTAAATGTATTATATTTACATATTAAAGCTCAAAACATTCAAGTACGTTCTTTCGTGAGTTACTATCTCATAAACAATTCAAAACGATTAAAGTTGTTAACCTACAATCTGGTGAAATCACAAAACCTTGTTCGTTTACAAGCTGTCACACCATAAAAACAAAACTCACTCAGCATCGTAAAATGACATTTGTTTACCAATTACTTTAACTCCTTCATGCAGAAAATAAGTTCTGCGGAGTGGCTTGACTTCCATGCACAGCTCGTAATACCTTTCAGACAATAATTAAACCTTGCTTTATTGAAAAGAGCCTCCGAGTCCTGGCCAGCAAGTAGGAAAAATCTCAGAGCCCGAGAGCAATTTGTTCCTCTGCCGAGGCTGCTTATTTCCATAAATATCTCGTTTAATAGTAAAAACAAACAGGGCGTTCTTAAAGGTTGGAAACTATGCATCGTATTTACCAAGCATTTAAAGATGTTTATTAAGAAGAACTCTGGAGTATCTGGAGTCAGCTGGGATCAGACGAGCGCTGTGATGTTTTGGTGTGGCTGACTTTCCATTCCGCTTGACTGACGTGTTAAAAATCTCTGAGCTTTACTCAGAACTATTAGAATCACTTTTAATGCCAGAACAAATATCAGTGATGGGAAGGACCTAACTAAAAGTGATCATACTACTAAACAGCTTTCACTTTTCAGTAGTGTGACAGTAGTTTTTAAAATAGAGAGGCATCTACGGTAACAAACTACTTTTCCAAGAAGTGTAATGTGATAAAACACAAGCTTGAAGATTTAAGACTTGGGAAGTCGAATTCATTTTAGTGATTCGATGCACTCTACAGAACAGATTCATTCTTGTGATTTGATTCATTCTACTCAACCCACTCCAGTGAACTGACTCATTTGAACAGTTCACGTAAATTAACCAACACAAAATAAATAAATCCAGATTGTTTCTATGTGGTATTTTAACTAAATATTTAGGAATAGTTTATCAAAAAGTAGGAATAGTTTACCAAAAAAATTCTGGAGTTATTTAATCATCCTCATGTATGCTATTATGTTATTGTTTCTTTAAGAATAAGAATAAATTCTTTATTTAAAGAATCTTCACAAATATTTCCAACAGCAGTTTATTGCGGTCATGGGCTGTCCTAAGCTCCTAAGAAGTATAAAAAAAGTGCTATAAAAAGTATCAGAAAAGCCCATATGACTATATTCCAAACCTTCTTAATCTATATGTGTGCACTGCATGAGGAAAAGACAAAAAATGCACTGTTTGCTAAAAACCCGCACATCTATTGCAGCTCTAAAATATAATATGGCGTCTATAGAGCAGTTTAAACAATATTCAATAATGGTTTAATACATTAATAAAAGTGCATTGCAACCAAATATCATGGCATTAAACATGCATATTCTTTTTGTCCATGTTGCATTATTTTCTGAAACAGAATAATAATTTGTAAAAAAATTTTTTGCTATAGATAAATCCTGTTCAAATCCTGATCAGTTGTGGTATACATTTTTTTCCGTACTTAATTTCCAGCAAAAATGTATTATATTGGTATTTACATATCGTTAATATAACATAAAATCATATAATGTTTCTGTCATAGTTTTGAAAGATACAGTATATACCGTGGTAATAAAATAGTTCCATATTCATATTGCCCACATGATAGTGGGATAGTATGGTATTTTCAAGGTACATTCAAGGTTTGATTCATTAACGCCATATAACGTTTTTGTCATGGTTTTGACAAACACACAACATTGTAATAAAAGAGAACCATATTCATATTGCCCACATAGGCTTCAAGAAATAGCATGGTAATTTCAAGGTACATGTCTAAATTCATTCATTTGATTGTTTCACTTGATGCTTTTCTATTAATTTAATAAGCATCTTAGCAAACTACAGTTTCAGGTAGCTTCAGCAACACTGATATATATTTATGGTAATTATGTTGTGTGTGATATCGCTCCTGAGAGATTGATCTGGGTCCAGTGGGGGAGGGATTCAGCTCTTATACTGCAGTGGGCAGAGATCAATAAAACTCAGGGGCGAGAGAAAGAGAGCCACAGTATATCAAGATTAAATAAATGTACAGCTCACTCACAGGCTCACGCCTCGCTGAGGGAATCATGGGGGCTGGAGAGGATGTGCGAGGAGAGAGCGAGAGTGATTCACAGTGCTGCATGAAGACAGCCTTATTGAACCATAAATTAGTTTGGTTGCATTTTTACAGTAGCCTGAGATTGACTTCAGATACAGTCAGAGAGACACTGAGATGCACAGCTATCAGAATAACCACACAGATGCTGGACATCTGCCATTTGTTGATTCAAAAAGAGAGAATTTTGATAATTCAGAGGGGCAAGGGCTTGTGTGGGAAATAGTGATGCACCAGCATTTGGCCTAAAGTGAATTTTCTATTTCGGCTGAAACAGAAATCATTTAAAGGGGTCCTATTATGCTCTTTTACAAAGTCTTGATTTTGTTTTGGGGGTGTACTAGAACATGCTCTCATGCTTGGTGGTTCGAAAAACACATTATTTTTCACATAATTTACATTATTAAAATACCTTTCTCCCCATCCTGGCACAAACGGCTCGATTAGTTCCGGCTTTGATGAAGGTCCGCCTTCCGAAAAACAAAATGTGTTGTAATTGGTTGGCTGTCCCAGTGCGTTGTGATTGGCGAACAGCTTAGAGGGTGTTTCAGTACTGCCACGCCCCTTGCTCCGTCTTTCAACAAAAGCTTTTTGGCGAATCCGGTAGGCACTGTACTCCCTCATGTTGTGGAAGCTGTCCTCAGTAAAATGCGCAGCACACAATAGCAAATTGTGGTTATAATTCTCAGGAAAAAAGTTAAAAAATAAATACATTGCCCACCACTGTTTTCCTCCTGACACATCCGCTGTTCCGACCCAACAGACGTTTGGCACGGAGGTTAAAAAAACAGTGTTTCCGCAGTCGGTCGCGCACTCGGACGAGAAGGCAGCGTCGCGGGTGCCACATCTTTAAAATTCAATCACATTATTTTCTATGATTGTAGCACACCGGGCGCCGTCGGCGTCTGTCCGCGGCCGCCCAGGCTATGTCATGTTGTACTTTAGTAATTGTTCTAGACATGCCGTAAATTGAAGCTACAGCAACAGCAGCTCTTCTTCGTGGTTTTCTCTGATGCAAACTGCTGCAGCAGCACTTCTTTCTTCTGGATATGTTGTTTGTCGTCCTGTGCCTGTCGAAATGCCTAAAAACCTTATCCAATTTTTCCTGTCTTTTCTGGAGCACTGACCCCCCTCTGTGAACAGAAATTCAAACAAAGGTGAATCAGCAGAAAAGTGATTGAATAATCAAGACAGACTATCATAAAAGAGTCTTATATCAATCAACGTCCAAGATCCAGGCTCAGTCCCTTGATAAAGCCTGTGTGAAAATAGCATAACCCAGCCTGTGCTTCAGCAGTGATAAGGTTTTTATCAAAGCATATTTATTGTGCACACACATCAGTAGACATGATGTTAGGCTTGCCTAACTTCCTTCCATGAGATTAAGCAGGTGCCCCTTCAACGGAGCTTTAGTTACAGGTGCATTAAAATGGAATAAAGAGTTTGATTCAAGAGTGAAGTGAGAGAGTTCACGGTGAAATTTCATCTCTGCTCTGGAAGGTGTATGTTAGAGTGAAAACAAGGCAGCTCCAAGCTCAAAAAATGTCTTTACTAACAATGTGTTATTGTTTAATAGACAAACACACACTAAAGAAAGCTCATCATAACTCTGCTGTGTCATGCCTACACAGCTCCTGGTATTGGTTATCTGTACAGGCAGGTCTGGGATAAGCGCCGGCCTGGACCCTTAACGATGGGGGGGGGGGCGTGGGCGGGTCCAAAAAAAGCACACCCTTAATCTTTCTCATCTGGTAGCAACATTAAGTCATGCTCCCAGATCAGTGTAAATATTGTACATGCAGAGCCAGGTAGTTTATAATGGAATTATACATTATACTTGAGTTGTGACTCATCAGTTATGCTGCGTGTATGGAAAAATGTGGGCAGTTGCTCATGAGCTCTGTCTTTGTATTCCAGCAGAGTATTTAAAATCTCGATGGACAGACAATTTCATTGCGGCACATCTGACTTGTTCAATGTAATTTCCTTCACACATAAACAAGGTTTAGTAAGTGTACATGCCTGAAATAGATACATTACATAGAATTTACCTAGCACGTCTAAGCATGCAGACAGATAAAATTATGATAGTGAATCCTCACTGGGGAATGGCAGGAATTTCCTTCTCTCACAAAAGCCACGTAGCCAAATTAGACAAGGGAAAAAATAGTGCCACATAAATTCACATTACAAGAGAGAAATGGTTCAGCTGAGGGAGCTCAAGGCAACCGGGGCCCAGAAACTATAGCGACATACAAAATTTCAGATGGAAGCTGTATCTTAGAGAGGAAAGTACAATCACATTCCAGCATCAGTGAACTTAGCGATAGTTCACCCAAAAATTATGTCATCATTTACAGTACTCAAAATGACACCCAAGGGGGAGTTCACACAGAATAGGCTTTTATGATTAAAAATGCGAAATGCAAGGGGAATGGACAAAAGCTCTCCAGATGTGTTTCGAACTTATTTTAATTTAGCTACTTTAACTTGAGCACCTAGTTTTTATGCAAAATGCAAAAACGTTTAAAAATGTGTTAATGGCCGTAAGGCTGTCAGATGTTTAACATTCTGCCAAAAATCTCCTTTTGTGCGTCACGCAAGAAATAAAGTCATGCAAGTTTGGAAAAGTATAAGGGCAAAGGTTTCTTGGTGTCCCAAGCATCAACGTCTGAAAATCTTATCGGAGTATATTTTGAACGTGTATACGTGTCAATGGAAACAAAAAACATATCTCGATCTTTATAGAATTAAATATCTTTAACGCAAACATTATTAATGCAACTTTAAATGACCAGACGTCCCGTTAACACTAAGAGATAGGAACAGCGATTCTTAACAGAACGATCACATTGTAAGGCGTAAAAACTGAAAATATATGATTAAATATATAAAGACACATTTAAAACAACAAATTACGCTGCGCACGACATGCGTCTTAAAAACCGAACGCGCTACGTAAAATCATGTAAACAGTAACAAAAGTTCCAGACAAACGAGTCAAACTTCAAGTTCACTGGGAATGTAATAAGTCTTACCGAGACAAATTCCCTTCCTCTTGTTTAGGAGACCAAACCCGTTTAAATGCTGGACAAAACCACTTCTAATCCAATGATGCACACGTACACCGGAGCATTTGTTACATTCCTTAAGAAACTTGAATTTCTTAAAGCGGTTTGGCCTTGACTTTCACAGACGTGAACATCTTCCTGTCCCTGCAGTCCAGAATTAACCCTTTAACAGACCTGTTCGGGCTCCTGCCCCGCCCATGTGTTCTGAGGGGCAAAACTTCCCCATCCTCTGACACTGATGGTCCATAAAACTTTAGAGGCTTTCAGTGAAACAGACAGTGATGAATAAGAACGCCATATAATCTAAACTTTTATTTTTAAATAGAATCATAAACTATCGGGGTTTCCAATTTCATAACTGATTAAAAATCCAAGTCTTAATCTTATTTTCATTCATCTTTTCGTATTTCAGTCTCTTTTCGTATTTTCAGTCTTTTTTCTCCTTTTTTTTTACTGTATAGTTATTATTGATAACCTGTAGGAAGACTGCAGATCTGTGGAGAAGCTGACATGGAGATTATGTATGACATGGAGTTTAAAGGGGTCATATGATGTTGCTAAAAAGAACATTATTTTGTGTATTTGGTGTAATGAAATTGTTTATGCAGTTTAAGGTTAAAAAAAAAAAAACATTTTCCACATACTGTCATTATTTTTCTCCTCTATGCCCCGCCTTTCTAAAACGTGTAGATTTTTCAAAGCTCATCGGTCTGAAAAGCGGTGTTTTGTGATTTTGGCGAAACCCAATCGTGTGACGGATATGTTACTAGCCCCTTACCATATGTGAGAAGCCCTGTGTCCGGAGCACGATTCAAAAACATGAAAACCCATTATAAACGAGGCATTCGTTGCATCCAGTGGGGACATAATTATGGATAGAATTAACTATGCTGTCCTATTTTAGCATGCGTTGCATACGCGCACGCGTAAACAAAAACCAGTGTCTGCATTTTGTGATCAAGAATGACAACAACAATCCCTCTCTACACTGCTCAAAACTCGTGTTTGATTCGTCAGTGGCAAATCCTTTAAATATTAAAAAATTTACTTACAGTCTGTGAGTAAGAACAGCCGTCATTGTAGTCTACTCTACAAGGATCAGGGAACAGTCCTCCATAAAATGTGCTGCACACATATTTGAATATTTGGGTTGAACTGTTCTGGGAACAGTGTTGTAAATACAACTTAACCACTGATTTCTAGTCGTGTCCATTTTGGGAAGGCCAAACAAAGTAGTTTCACTTTCCCAACGAAACACACAGCATCACACACGACGGCCTTGAGCAAGCAGAGGCCGGGGGATAAAGTGAGGAACAGCCGGAGGGCTAGAGTGAGCAGAGGCCAGTGGGCTTGAGAACGGCGCGGCTGGTGGATTCGACGAAGGAGCGTCCGGCGGGCTTTTGCGGCAACCACATGTGACGACCCTGGTCTGGACTCCGCTTCGTCCACGGTGAAGGCTGATCCGGCGATCCACAGCGCGAAATTGTTGTATTTCCTCAGCAACCAGCACGGACCAACTCTAGGCATGACGAAGCGGATATCATCCTCTTTTGGAGGAAACAAAGTAGTTTCGCTTTCACAAACGAATCACACAGCGCCTTCACGACATGGCGGCGGCGGTAACAATACTACAGTGAGAATCAAAGTTAAGCCTTCTTTCTTTGCGAAGATTTGCGTTATGCAAATCTTCCCACATTGTGACGTAGACATGTGTGGGCGTGTTAGAACGAGCCGTTTTTGGTAGGCGTGGTTGACTCTTATTTTTTTTTATAAAGAATATCTCTTTGGATTTGAGCCTTTAGTCTTTGCAAATTTACAGATCTTCTTTATGCCCAAGAGCTTGTAACAATCCAAAGAGACAGGAAAAATTGAAATCGCATCATATGAACCCCTAGATACTAGCAGTGATTATCACACCATTCTACAGTTCCGGGTGGTGCACACATCAGATCACCAGCATCACCCACATAAATATGTCAAACCGGGTTCAGCCAAACATAAATTCCTAGAGCGGAACAAATGCTCAACAATATTTAACTACTTTATGGGCAGTTGGGATTCTGGCAGTGTTAATAATGTTGGACAAAGGTTGACCATATAGGCAAGGTGCTTCCTCATAACTTTACGTTAAGAAACGTCATGTAACTTTTACAGTAAATGGAACAAGGAGTGCTGTGACATGTATTACGTATTTTTCTCAGTATAATGAAGTACTTTATTAATCCTGTGTGGGAAACTGTGGGAATTTCAGGCATTATGTTTATCAGATACCAGAAATATGAGGAACACATATTTAACAAGAACACAACAATGCCAAAGGGGGAAAAATTAGCTGATAATTTCTTTCAAAAAATTTCAACCCCCTAAAAATGGTTTCTTGTCTTAATGTCCTGGGTTAAAATAGGGAAGTAGGCTACCAGAGAGAAGATTTAACTAAAATTTAAGACCATTTTTATATGGATAACATGTTGTCCTGTCTTCATCTATAAAAAATATGCACCTCCTTTTACGCTGCTTCAGAAAGTTGGTTAATAACCACATAAATGTACAACAGTCATATCTTTGATCTTTGCACATTTACTATGATGATTAGCCTAACCCCTGATACAGCTTAGCAATGTTCATGACCTTGGAGTTAGTAGCATAGCTATGTTTGCATGATGTTGAGATTGGAGATTTACAGTTGGTACACAAAAGCAGCAGGTTTGAACCATTTGAACCAATTAGGAGTAGAGGCAAATTTGAAATTGGGTTCATGTTACAAAATTGTGTGTGCATGAGTAGTTATGGACCTGCTATTCACCTACTGTAACATCAGCATTTTAACCACATAACTAAGTGAAACCCATTGGATATAAAGTTAATTTAGGTAAAGTCATGAAATTCAAATAATCATCTATTTAAATAATGATGTACTGTATAACACAACATTTTACAGTATTTTTGTGGTACTAAATCTAATGTTCTCAGAGTCTGTTTTCTAAAATCTACACATTAAATGTGAAAATATTAATTTTATTGGGGGAAAAAATCCAACTTTAACACAATTTTCTTTGTGGAGTTCTCAAAAATCATAGTTATAATTGTCAGGGTGCTTCACCCTGCTTCCTCACACATTCCTTACCCGCACATGACAATAATCTTTAAAATCTAAAGAGATAAATAAATATTTAGTGTGTGTGCCCTTTCAAATGGAATCTTACCATTGTCTCACTTTGAGACAAATGAGTCTACAGTCACAAACAACAACATAAGGTCTACAAAGCAAAGCCAAGACCCCTACTGGCAAACTGAGAGCCCAGAGACTGAAAATGTGAACTTTCATTGAGATTTCATCAACATTCACCTTGAAAAAGAAAAGAAAATCCCCCATTTGGGAGCTTTAAGAAAGTGTCATGTTTTTCATCAGTGATCTCAACAGGAGAATGACTCAGACATTGGTGAGCTCAGCAGCAGAAAAATGTCGAACTGGGCAACGCTCTCGTTGAAGTGAGACCTCCTGAAGTCCATTCCTTGGAAATGACCCGGATCTGTTCTGGTGACTGATCTTTTGTCCACTGAAATTCTTTGGGCTGAGACCAAGCTGCTGCTGTAGAAAAGAAAATGGATCCGTCAGATTTCTAATTCACTGGAGCTACAAACATTTAACATTTGAATTATTCAAGCAATAATGCAAATCTTCTCTCTCTGAGGATGCATTGTTACTGAGAACTACACGCTTGTTAATATCAGAGTGTACATCAAAGTATCTGCCTTAATTTGAACGTAATTTGTAATAAATAGTTCACTGTGTTTTAAAGTGCCCACGATAACAATATTGTGCATGTTCATAATCATGGTATATTGTATTACCGAATACTGGCACATGTCTAAATGTGGCATTTGTATGAGTTTTAAGAATTTATGATTCAGCTTTAGTGTTCTACCTTCACCCTTCTTAAAGACTGCTGATCGTCATGACAGCTGGGTGATGAGCTGCTTAGAGAACTTTGCCGGTGAAGTGTGGGCGGAGTCCCCAAAGGTTCGACTTCCTGATCAAGCCCTGCCCTGCAGACACAGACATCAGAGAAATCTGCATGACTCAACTGTCTCTTGAACTTGTACGACATTATATTCAAAGAGACATTGATTCATTGAGACATATACATTTGTAGAGTTAGACACGGACACATACAGTATGGCAATACTAACAGACAATCTTACCTGGCTGCACTTACAAGTGCCTTCATCTCTTCATTCAGGTGATGACGGACCATGTGCTTGTTGCTTGGAATACATAAAGCCGCTGCCATGGTGTCAGAGCTGAAGGAGGGATCCATCACCATGATGGCACCATGAACCCCACTGCTCTGAAGATTGTCAGCAAACTCCTAAATGAAAAGATATGTCTTTCTTTTGAATTTTTCCATATACCAACACCTAGACTTTCTCTGTTAGCACTGCTGTTCTCTCTCAGTGGTACCTTCAGGTCAATCTCTTTGATCCATTTGATGATGCGATGACAGGTCCACACTACAGGGTCTGTGTTCTGATTCTCACACTCTGATCGCCTAGACTGCAAAATCTGCAGCAAAACAGTATTTGGGTAATTGTTGTTTAGCTTCATAAACTTACTATACAGACAAACAGGGTATGTTTTCCAAACTGGGCTATTCTGATGTGTGTGTGTGTGTTTGTGATGGTTGTTGTTCCTTTTTGGTAAGGTTTAGTGCCTGTGGGAATTCCCATCATGCTGTTCTTCTGGTTTATGTGTGTGTGTTACCTCTTTGTCAAAGTTGAGTGTGTGTAGCAGCTGTATTCCCAGCAGCAGGCTGATCTGGTGGGCTTTTTTAGACACGTGCAGATGCTTCTCAAGGTCGGTGCGTGTGAATGTACTTAGGAGACGTCCGTCCACAAGGTGAGTGTGGAAGAACTGGGAATATTGAGGGAGACCTACATCAGTCAGCCAGGCCTGAGCCACCCAGTGGTGATCCAGATCAGCTGCTTTAGAAAGGCTGAAACAACATAAGAAAAGAAAAGGAAAAATATTTGATTTAAATTCTTAGAAATGCACTCTTTGTATTCAAGCTAGTTTTGTATACCATTTTACTAAGAGAAGTTACTCTAATAAAGAAACAAGTGTATGAGCCAACAATTATTTATTTATTATTATTATTTTGTGTGTGTGTGGTAATCAACATTATGCCACAAATGTTGCAGACTGAACTTAACTTGAACCTGTAATTTTTTTTAATATATATATATATATAAATAAATGGCAAATACCGGTACAGATTTTAAGGATTATTAATAAAATAACATTGGGATGCTATTAATAACATAAATAGAACGACGTTTTCACACCACTTGAGCTTAAAGGGATTGTTCACTCAAAAATCCAAGTTTCTGTCATCATTTACTCACCTTCAAACTCTTTTCATCATAAAGCATCATATTTCACTCACACGGCTTGTTCAACCATTTGAGACCTAGATATCAAATGGTTAATCAAGCTGGTGAAATGGATATATTGCTTTTGATAATGGATTGAGTTATATGCATTTTTGACTTTTTTTTGCTTTTTGGATCTTCTAAGTTTTGGTTACATGGACTTTTAATGGAGGGACAGAAACCTCTTAGGTTTCATTAAAATATCTTGTGTTCTGAATATATCTGAGAGCAAGCAAATGATGACAGAATTTTTTCATCTGCAGGGGTCCCCTCGAAGACATCACTGTTCCATTTTTTTTTATAAGCAGGGGCAGATTATTTTATTTATTTTTTAAGTGTTACGATATGTTTCCTACCCATGTCCAGATTCCGCATCCCTGTAGTCTTCAATGGCCAGACGGAGTTTCCTGCGGTGCATTGAATTACTGATACCTAAAACAAACTCCAGGTCCTCATTCGTAAGAACTAACAAGACCTAGCAAAACACACATACAGAAATTAATGTTTAATTCTAACATTCACAAACACTGCTTGTTTAAATAGCCCAAAGCATTCAGGCCTGATAGGATATGTGCATTTTAGGGAATAGTTTTATAGACTGCTGTAGACAAGTGTTCATGCATAATACTGACAAGGTCACGTCTACCTTCCCACTTTTAACGTTGTCTGCACAGGCCCGTATGTACATGGGCATGGCCATGATCACCTCCAGCCACGCCTGCACGGTTCCTGCACGCCAACGGGACATGGGGGCCGTCCGCGTAAGCTCCACCTGCTGAAGCCGATCCAGATGCCCCTCGCATTCTGATAGGCTCACACTGAGACGGGCGGGGCTTGATAAACTGTCGGAGTCTAGATTGGTGGATGACGGGAGAGGGGCGGGACTTAATGCGAGTTTGTTTTCTATAATTTACGAGCATTACCACCGTGTTTTCTCAAGTGAAGACAAGTATGTATATGGTACCATAAACACAAAATATATTAATTCAGAGATAAAAAGTTAGATAAATGTCTTGGAACAAACATTTTTCCCATTTACATCATAGTTTTTGAACAGCAGCCACTGACTAAAGCCTCTGTTAAAGCGTCTTCTGTGCGCGAACCAATAATTTCACCAGTAGACGGCAGCACTAAACCGCCTTCAAAAACAGCACTCAACCCACGCGCCCATAATTAGTTAATAATAGGGTTGTTTCGAAAGACAAAGCACTCCTTTCTTAGAATCAATCTTAAGTATTTGGGTCCAGAGGTTGTAAAATAATGACTGACAAAACAGATGGCTACTGCTAAGACCTTGTACAGAGTAAACGTTGTTAGGAAAAGAACAGCTTGTCTGGTTTTGCCTGTTAAGATACTGCTTTTATCTCATCTACACAAACTATTCATATATTAAACCATTTCCCCCTCCTTCTCTAATAGAGCTTCATTATCAGGATTGTGGAGTTTGCACATCACCAGGAGCTAACGAGCCACTGCAGAGAAAAACAATGTACACAGAATTCATCCTGCCCCAAAATTAATTTGAGAGCCCTGTAAAGATTTAAAAGTGAGATAGAAAGGATGAATGGATTAAACAACCACACACACATACAGATAAATACCCCATGTGGTTAAAGATACTTAGTAATGAGTTAGTTAATTATGCTCTGTACTACCTAAACGCAATCAGGCAGTCGATGAAGTAGCCACAGACAAGCTCAGGGAGGCAAAGTGCCAAAACACAATTACAAAGAGCGAAGAACTCAGCCACACACTGTTCAGTGTTTCTGATTTTATTTCAAAATAGTCTGTAGTTATATAACTTATTACCATTTTAATTTCCATGCCATTTAGAGTTCCATGCTATTCAGCACCAGCTTGAGCCAAACGCAGCAGGGAAAACGAGAGCAGTCTCTTCATCTCCAACTGATGAAGAACACACTACATGCTCTGAAAACTCATTTCTTCATTTCATGTCAGTGCAATATTGAAATGTACACAATGGTAAGAATCTGCCACTGAATGATAGCTAGCATTGATTTCAGAAAAATACAAATAATAGACTATAAATACAAAGTTTAATGGTGAAAGGCCCTGTAAAGTAAATGTATCCAGTCCCCACTTGCAAAGCAACATGGGAAACTACTGTGGAGCTCTATGTCATACCCTGCTTTATTAAAGGTACAGTAATAATTTCCATGACAAATATCCTAGTTTTTTTTATTTTTATAACCATATGGGTTTTGTATTTCCACACTGTTCTCAGATCAGTTTTTGCCTCCTGGTTAATGTTGTTGTGAAGGCAATTGTCAGAGTTAGTGTGTGTAACGATGATTATAAACTCTCCTGTGGGAAAGGCAGGACCAGCCACTGCTCACTAAAAGTCACAGACTACATGAAATGTCCAAATACCAGAATATGCTGCAGATAGATGAATAGATATCTTTTGGATCACAGTGTGAAAAAGCAAATGTCCTTTTTTT
Source organism: Sinocyclocheilus anophthalmus (assembly GCA_018155175.1). Lineage (NCBI taxonomy): Eukaryota > Metazoa > Chordata > Actinopteri > Cypriniformes > Cyprinidae > Sinocyclocheilus > Sinocyclocheilus anophthalmus. Next base: position 5,804 of record JADLZN010005524.1, on the reverse strand, counting down.
TGGTTTTCATACACGCTGAGGGTCCTGCTGGCTTCCGACAGGAGAGCTCCATCAATATGTTTAACACAGGTTTAAAAACAGCTGAGACAATGAGCGTTAAATGATATAAAAGGCATCTGGAAACACTTACAAGCACAAAGTGCACAATGACTATTATTTACACATTCAGCAGTCCTTCAAGTTTCCAGTGAGATGCTAAAGTGGGTATAAAATGAACACACACACACACACACGACACACAACACCGACAACTCTGGGCAGGTTTGGTCTACTGCGGTCACAGTTTGGAATATGTCCAGGTCAGCTTTTGCCTCATAAAGATGTCATCGATAGACAAACACACACCACACACACACCCACACACACACACACACTACACACACAAAATAGTTAGGGGGCTCTCAGCATCGTCACACCAGTCAGCATCCTCCTCTATGTAGTAGTCAGGTGTGTTAGTACCATCAAACAAAGTGGGGTCCAGAGACTTTCTTTGCTTTCCTCGACCGAACACCCTCGACAGAGAGCCCAGACCCATCCTCTCTTTCTTCTTTCTGCGTCTCTGCTCCTCTAGATCCTCTAGAGACTGGAGACAGGGATAAAGAAATAAATAATAAGCAATAGAAGCAAAGGTGATACATCAAAAATGAGCAGAGAAACTATTCTGTATCATGGCACAATGAAGGTTGTCATAATATCTTAATCTCAAAGTACAATAACAGCTAAAGAATCAGAATACCACTCAAGATGTGAAATGTGTTGAGTGCTCTGCTGTGGTTTGAAATTTAATTTATAGTTTAAATAGATTTTATTATTATTATTACGAGTCCCTATATTTTTTGTTATTTTGTTATTGCAGATTCATTTTTTACTTAAATTTTAATAAGGAAATAATATTAGAGACCATGTAATGCAATACATTTTTAATAATAGTAACAATAATAATATTGCTAAAATTTTTGATTTGTATTAATTACAATATTGAATTATTACAAAATGATTACAGTTAAATATTAATAATAATAATCCCTATATTGTTTTTGTTATTTTGCCATTGCAGATAAAATGTTTTACTTAAAATTTTTAATAAGGAAATAATATTAGAAACCATGTATGTAACACAATTAGGGCTGCAAAACGAGAAGCCGCGATTAATCACTTCCCAATAAGTTTGTTTATATACTGTGTCTCCTGTGTATAGTTATGTACATATAGATACGCACACATATATGCATATACTGTATTTCTTAAAAATATTTGTATGTATATATATTTATACTTGTATATAATTTATATTATATATAAATACATTTTGCTGTCAAACTTAATCGCAATTTAATCGCATCCAAAATAAAAGTTTTTGTGTGTGTACTGTGTATATTTATAATGTATATATAATTAATATATATATATATATATATTATATATAATACACACACCTGCCATGTGTATATTGAAAAGAATGTTTTGGTTTTATATTAAATATATTTATATATAATATAAATTATATGAATATAAATATGTACATGTAAATATTTTTTAAATATATACTGTATGTGTGTCTTTATATATACATAATAAAAATACACAATACACATACATATATATTGTAAACAAAAACTTATTTTGGATGCAATTAATCATTTGACAGCACTAAAATAAATAAATAAATAAATAAATCTAACATATTTATCCTAATATATACATGTTGTCGTATTTTGTATATACATAATTTACAAACCTACACCTAGGGTTGTGCGATTTGGGGGAAAATATCAATTTGCGATTTTTTTGACAGATATTGCGATTTGATTTGCGATTTTTAAATTTGCAAAGTCAAGCTTCAGCTCAATATTGCCAATAATGTGCAGCACAGTATGGGTATCATTACCCTGCTGAAAAAAACAATAGAAACCATCACAGAAATTCTTATAGTTTCCATTAAACCATTACAAAATTATTTTTTGTTTTGGGCATTATTCCAATAGGTATTACTGTTGTTTTATTGGTTGCCATCTGCCAGATTACATATCACCAATAGAATCCATCAAATAGACAGCGTTATAGTTTACATTAAAACAAAACAAATTCCCATTATAACCTGAAATGCATTAAATTTGTTGTTTTTTGGGAGGGGTTCTATTGTTTTTTTTTTTTTTTCAGCAGGCAAGATTATAATGGTATAACTACTTTTACAGAATTAACTTAATTACTGAATTTCACAGAAAATATTTGTTTATTTTTTATAAATAAAGAACTGTATTTCTTAAGTCAATTATTAAAGTATTACATATGTTACATAGGCTGATTATTCATTTGAAGTATTTGGGATTTTAAGAGCAAGTGGAAAATGTGCTGAATGTTTCATTTCATCCAAGTGAAATTAGCAAGCAGTTAGACTGAATTTACACTTGTTTTAAACGCGGAGCCAGGCGCGAGTCGACACAGGCGCGCGTGCGTCAAGCCTCATCCATACTGCCAGATGCGCTCGTGAAGACAGCGCGGGTGCGGAGCCGGGTGCGAGTATAAACGAGCATTACGAGACAGGCTGCGTGAGTGCGGCAAGCATGAACGTCTCGTCCGTGACGCGGGATTCGCGCCGCGTGGGGCAGAGAGGAGCGAGTATGAGAAGCATTCACAGACACAGGCTGTGTGTGCGCTCTTCTGAATTGGGAACATGCATCATAAACTTATTCAAATTAATCTGTTGGGGAGATAAAATGTGCAAGATAACGTTCACGTACTAACAAAAACATCTAAGAATGTATCTTTTATTCTCCAGTACTGAAAACAGAACCTAGAAGGGAGCTTTTGATATGCGCTGACGCAGCTCTTGGAAATTACCTTTTTTGTTCGTTGTCTGTCATTTCGAAGCTTAAGTTGCATACGTTTTTCTTTAGTTTTAATTTGCCTAACTATCGATCTGACCCAGTAGACGCCATAATCCCTCTCTGTCTCTCTCCCGCTTTCTGTTTTTTAATTTTTTTAATGGTGGGTGTTTACTCAGTTGGCTAGAGCAGTGCTGATTGGGGAGAACGGAGGTGCGCTCACTCTATTGGTTAGTAAGACTGCCACTCAAGGCTGGCAGTCATGCATATGCTCTGGAACAAAGTAATATCGCGTCCATATCGCAGGCTTTGCGATTAGGAAATCGCAACGTCTCAAATCGCGATTTCGATTAATCGCACAGCCCTACCGTACACACACATAAAAGTATGTAAACATTTTTTTTATTTTGAATGCGATTAATTGTTTTGCACCCCTAAACACAATGCATTGTTAATAACAGTAACAATAATAATATTATTATAATTTTAGATTACAATTCATTGCCCTATTAATTAATAGAAGTATTAGAATTATTAAATGAATAATTAATAGAATTTTAATAATAATATAGTCCTATATATATTATATAGTCCTATAACAATGTTGACTGTGACAAATTTTTACACGTTTCTCATTTGTAAGTCACTATGTATAACAGAGTCTGCTAAATAAGTACATGTAAATGTGCATGTAAATGTATTGTGGTTTAGATGTCATGTAAACAGAACCATGCCACATGTATTACATTTGTCCATTTGTGCAATGCAAAGAGTGTCACAGTGAGTGGAATGCTGTGTCTGTCTTACATTGCAGAGGGAGTGTGTTTTGTGTCGTGGTGAATCTGATGGTGTTGAGGATCTCTCTCCCTCCATCACCGAGGCGTCTGAGATGACTGACGGTTGTTTAGAGTGACACGGACTGATCCTGGCTGCGGCTGATGACATCATGCTGATGCCGTCAGCATCGCACACGCACGGTGATGCTTTCAGTACTAACAGACACAAACATTAGGAGAATTAGCAGGCTGATTTGAACTCATTTAGCATAAGTAATAAACCCAGCTTTCTGGTCGAGATTTTTAAACAGACAGGTCTTTGCTGTATGTATGTGGGTGTACCCTGTCTGTCCATTGAGTGGTAAAGGTTTTGTTGACTCTGTCGTATCGCCGCAGTCAGAGGAAGCTCTGCATGCATCGCCCACTCTTGGTTGCCGTTGACGACAGTCTCTGTGGGCATGGCCAGTGAGTGTCGCTTAGGAACATCCTTAGTGAGAGTAGCCAAAGACTGTTTTGCCTGGAACACACAAACAGATTTAATTCAATACACTCCACATCCTTGTCCAGAGAGAGTGTTGTAAACAAATGTAAAACATGTGAAAATGAATGTGTAGTACTGCCCAGAATAACCACTCCAAATGCTTCACATTAGTGCCAGTCTGGAGCTAAAGTCATGTTATTAATTGGCCCACACAAAATCTGCACTCAGAGGTTTCGGCAGAAAATATTACATATGTCAGCAATTGAACCATCAAAATTTTACATGCCGCCTTCCAGCCTTATGTGTTCATTCCCAGTCTTCATTACTTTTCTATTTGTATATTTTCTATATATGAGCATATGAGACTCCATTAAAACAAAGAAATTTTACTGATCCCAAAATTTTGAAAGCCAGCGTGTGTATATATATATACCCGTTCAAAAGTTTGGGGATCAGTAAAATTTTTTATGTGTTTTAATGGAGTCTCATATGCTCATCAAGGCTGTATTTATTTAAACAAAAATACAGAAAAAAAAACAAATTTTGTGAAATATTATTGCAATTTCTAATATTCATTTTCCTCTTTTAATATCTTTAAAATAAAATGGATTTCGGTTACGCTTGCACCTGAATTTGCCAGCCATTACTCCATCCTTCAGTTGTGACATGATCCCTTCAGAAATCCTTTTAATATGCGATTGTTTATCAGTGTTACAAAAACCATTGTGCGGCTTATATTTTTTTGGACCTGTGATACTTTTTTCAGGATTATTTAAAATATAAATCTTTTCTAACATGTAATCTTTATTACTCACTTTATTCATTAGCCGCCTTGCTGAATAAAGTATTAATTTCTTAAAAAAAAAAAAAAAAAAAAGAAAAGAAAAAATTACTGACCCCAAACTTTTGAACGGTTGTGTATATTGTTACAAAATATTTATATTTCAAATTAATGCTGTTCTTTTTACCTTTTTATTTATCAAAGAATCCTGAAAAAAGCATCAGTGGGGGGGCGGGGGAGGTCGGGCCAAAAATATTAAAGCAGCACAACTGTTCCAACACTGATTAGAATCAGCATATTAGATGATTCTGAAGGATCTTGTGACACTGAAGACTGGATTAATGGTGCTGAAAATTCAGCTTTGAATCACATGAATAAATAATATTTTACAGTATATTAAAAAAAAAGTTTTTAAATTGCAATAATATTTCACAAAATTATTTATTTTTTCTGTATTTTTGATCAAATAAAAACAGACTTGGTGAGCATAAGAGACTCAAAAACATAAAAAATCTAACTGATCCCAAACTTGGACGCAGTGTATATATGTAATCGGTGCAGAAAATGCTGAAAAACTGCAGATTCCATGTTGGGCCTAGTTCAAAATCATTTCAAGCCACAGTCATGCCAGAAAGTAAGCCAAAAAGAACACCACCACCACCACATTATCCATTATCATTGGTTTAGAATGGCTCCCAAGCTAGCTCCTAAACATTCTACAAAACGAGCATGCAGAGAAGAACATTCCCGCTCACAGTGAAGGAACAGAACCGCACATGCTTTTTCCATTCCATATACACAACGAGTTTGTTCTCAAAACAAAATACACGTGCAACCAATCAAATTGTGCATATCAGATGGGGAGTCAACACTGCAGGACAATCAAAGAGGGACTTGGGTTTGAGTGACAGGCCTGGCTGATCTTACCGACACCATTTTGG